>JAANSM010002112.1:0-16016 GCA_036850725.1 Orchesella villosa
GGTAGACACAATCAGGGTGGCCTTTAAGGTCAAAGGTCATGGTCATGGTTTCCCTGAAGAAAATCTTGGGTTGCAATATCTTAAATGAAACCACAAAAGCGAGAATTTTATCAATGCTACTGATGAGGTAAAAAGTCATGTTACGTCTAGAAAACAAGTCTAGATTCTAGAAGCATTGCAGATTATTTATTCCTGTATTATCAGGTTTATTAATGCGTATGCCTGCCGATCGAATTCCCTTAGGTAGAAAGTAACGCGAAGTCTTTTCTCATTGATATGAAATTGTGTAAATGTTCAGACAATCATTGAGGCTATTGTAATATAATCCTAGTAACATGATTAAACGCAGCTAACGCCTTAGGTTTCCATTTTTTTCAAATGAATCGTCTGATATTACCCCTAATGATGAGAAGAAAGTTGTATGAATAAATTTGATAATTTCTCAACACTTTTCAAAAGTGAGAAAACCAAAAAAAAAACTACCATAAAACCACAATAAAGTGAAGTTTTATTAAAGTCAGAAATTTTCTTTAAAAAAAGTAACCAATATACAACCTTTGAAACCTTTCATAAATTTCAATCACACTACCTTTGGCATTCAACAGTATTTCTAATTATAACATGTTTGGTTATTTTATGGATTTGTTCTTCTTCATTTCTCAACTCCTAAACAATGAAATACACATTGAACTTTATACCGTAATACCTATCATAGAATATTCCCCAATGTAAACCGAGGGAATTTCTCTCAAACGGAAAGCGTTTTGAAAAGGAAAGTCAGTTTTAATCAAGACGCGCTGGTATTGTTTGATTAGATTTTAAAAACTAAATCACATGATTCCATGCAAGTATACCAGATATGATGATGGAAAGTAGTAGTTAAGAGTTTAAATTATAAGAGGGTTTGCGCTAGCAAAATGTACATATTCATACTAGATTTAAGTTTACATTCAGATTATAACTTAAATATTGTAGCAACAATAACCGGACACTAAAATATGTTAACTTTTCTAATATATTCTTTTTCAAATAGGATTTCAATTCGTTACGTTGTATTGAACTGAATCTCCCAAACATTTGCTCTCATACAACCTCATATAATAGACACATCTATTGGCTAAACCAAATACCCTCGGCGACGTATAAAATAGTTAGTTGTGAATGCCTACGAAGTAATTTCAAGTATATATAAATAAGTGTATCATACACTTATATGTACATACTTTCCAATCAATACCATCCATAACCAAGCAAATATACATAAACATATACAATTGGAATAAATAAAGTTTAGATTTATATGAGACTTATATTTTAACAATCATTGATCTCATCCGTATAAGCACGTTGGGCGTATACCCATAATATAGTTTTCTACGCACTGTTGAAGGCTATTAAAAATATTATTCAGAGTAGACATCTACACGCCATCCATTTATATGTCTGCTGTATATTGATTCAAATTTGTGTGTAAATTTAAAAAAAAGTAGTCCATATAAAATTTTTAATTTAAAACGCCCTATTTTAAAAACATTTACATGAAGATGCTAGAAAAGGAAAAGGTCGAACAGCAAGGGACGAAACTTTCACGAGTCTTAATCATAATTTTACCCAAACAAAAATTCAAATCCAGAACCGTTAACCTGACCGTCTAGTCGTTACGTTCAAACAGTTTTTCTTTGAATTTGGTAAAAAACCCAATCTTCAAGAAAAGATGGAACGAAGGCATGAGTACGTGTGAAACTCAATGGAATTTCCAACACCCCAACGACTCCTTCAAACATAGCCAGTTGATTAGTGCAAGAGATTCCAGTTCCATGTGTGAGAAATTTCCCAGTGTCATTGAGAACAGAGAATGACATCCGAATGACCTTTTTGATGAACTCCCACATTTCAACCCTATTCCAAAATAAAAACTGAGTTTTATACAACCTTTCATGTTTCTAATTGACATTGCTCCCTGTTATTACGTGCTTAGAATCACCTGTGGGGTCTCCGAGATGGGTATGTCAGTTAAATCCGAGATGACATAATCAAACTTCTTTCCTTGAAATACACACTTTTCTATGTATTTAATGCAGTCACCCACGATGATCTAAATATGCAATCCGCATAATTTGATTAAATCATCGAATTAGACGAACTAAACTTTAAAGTTTTAAAATTTGTGCTTAGCATACCTGATAGTTCTTCCCTATGTAGGAATCCAAGGTGTCCCCACAAGCAGAGCGAAGGTGTTCTTTGCAAGTTTTCAGGACCATCTCATCAATCTAAAATTTGTTAGAGAAAATTTATTCAATACTATATTATTACAGTATTACAATATTCATTTATTATCTATATTTTGCCAATGTTAAATTTAAAAAACGGGGGCTTTACCTCAACCATAATTATCTGCTTTGGGTTCTCCTTGCGAAGCTCGTTGAGTAGAGCGCCATCCCCACCCCCAAGAATAAGAATTTCTTTGTCTTTATAATCCTCAGTTGCACGGCACATGATTGATTCCGTGTAGACCAAGTCCGATTCGGCCAGATCTGATTTAAAAAATAAAAAACAAATTGATGTTAGGAATCTTAATTTTGAAAGTTGCTTTTTAAATTTTGGATAACAATAGATTGGTTGCTTACTCGGCAATCCATCCAACACCAACATATTTCCAAAAGTCTTTGAGTGCATTATCTGCACACGTTGAAACGGAGATCTCTCATCGTAAATCAATTTGTCCACATCATACTCCACGAGCCTCCCATCTGAAACAAAAATATAAAAACACCGATTAGAATCACCTCCTTCGTGTTATTTTTTAGATTCCGACATAGTCCTTTACTCTACTAAATCAGTGAAATACCGGAAGCTAGAATATACAAAAAATGATCATATAGCAATGAAAAACTCTTGTTGAGCTTGATAAAACCTGAGAGTGGAAAGTAGATATCAAAGGGTGTGCCCCTTTTAATTGGAGGCAATGTGACACTCTTCATATCCTTTCCCAGTTTCCCCAATGCCAATTCCAGAGCTTTTCCATCCTACAAAAGGTTATCAAAAGTGAAAAATAATATTTTACTATGGATATAATTTTAATGTGCATTTCAAATCAATGTTAGAAATACATTGCATTTTCACCCCACCGACCATTTAATCTGGACTAAACGCTGCTTTACGTTCATTTAACTCACCAAGGTGGTCAACAACGGCTCCTCATCCCCCTCCCTCAGGTAATCAATGATGATACTAACAAGTCCGTTGGAGAAAGTTCGTAGGTTGATGACACTTTGTTGAGGTCCCATAAACACGGACAAATGGTCTCCTTCCGAAGAAAGCGTCTTCACCATGAGCTTCTCCATTGAGTTGACACCAAAGGGTTTCTCCAGTCCTTCGACAACCTCCATCTCTAACTTGTTGAAGCCTGTAGTCATACAAAATAGTTCTTAATATTCTGATCAACTCAAGGCAAAAAGTATGTTGCACGTATATTTTCTTCCTCATTTTAAATAACGATATTGTAAAGTGTAACGTATGATAAATTAATGAATGAATGATCTCCCTTTCTCCGGGGTTAGCTGAGGCGTATGAACAAGGGGTCTCAAAGTTGGAACATTCAGAGAATTTCTGCCCCATTGTTTATGCAGCTAATTAAACAGAATTTATTTTTGAGTATAAACTGGAGGAAAAACTATTTGAATTAAGATTGTCGATGATGCCTGTATGCTTGTTTTTAATTAATGTATGATTGTATACCTTTAAACATGGGTTTTTGACAACAGATACATGGACAAAGTCAACCCATCCATTATGAAACAACATTTTGCTTGGTCATCCGGACCACCTACGTTTCTGATCTTTCTTCCTATTGCTCAATTTCATTATTATCAATTTACTACGCATTTTTGAGCTAAATAATACGTTTTAGTCATTTTTATTACTGATAGAGTGTTTTTGTTGTCGATGGTGATAATTTCGATGACGTCTATTTATCCCGTACTTATCATTTATGCCATGTCGTTTCATTTCATTTACAAACCAGACAATGCCACATTCCGGTCTTGTCTCCCATACAAAGCTGTTAAATAAAGTTGGTAAATTATATCTTTTCATGTAGAAATTACTAATTATGAATTACATTTAAAAAAGTCGCAGATGAAAATTACAGTTAAAGACTTATGAACAAACTGGCATGTAAGGTACAATAGGAAACATAAGTTACACTTTGCTGCTGCACTCTACTAGCATTTTATTCAAGTCAAATTGATTAGAAATGATGTATTACATACATTAGTAACTAACTATTAGTTAACCAACTTTAAAACATCTACCTTACACAAAATTGATTCAAAATTTTGAAGGTTTTCGTACTACACTATCAAGATTCCAAGCAAATTATGCGCAATTCTCAGTAACCCAACAGGTGAATGATGGGTTGGCAAGAAGAAGGAGAAATTCTAAACAGGCTACTCCATTTCAAAAACGTGTCTACTCTTGTCTAGATCTAATGCGTTTAACCCCTAAACACATGTCAATTTGCAATCCATTCCTCAGTATAGATATTATAAGAACAGAATTTGGGAGACAAATATTATATATAATAATGGAAATCTTATAATTCTTATTTTGATTAATACGCAAATTCAGCTTCTATTTCTTTCAGCTTTCAATTTATTCTATTATCGTCATAACTATGGATCAAATGCTAAAGTAAAACAATATTCAAAGTAAACTCTAAAGTAAAGTTGAAGGTAAAATATAAACATTGATGTTTCTGGATGAATCCTGAAATTGTCAGAGTAATGCAAATTACACTATGTATTTCACTTATGTTTGTAATTTTACCTAACCTAACCTAATCAACTAATGTAATGTAACCTAATCAACCAATTAATCTCTAAACTACAATCTAATCCCTGATGAAATATTTTTATCTATAATCAGATTAAATATTTTTGACAAATTTAATCTCTAATCTATAATCAGCATTCCAAAAATCAATTTTAATTTAAAAAATAATACTATTTTGAAGGTCTGTTAACAGCTATGTAACTACCTTGCTTACAAGGAATTTATTTACCGCGTTTTTTGGCTATCATATTGACCTCCAAATGAGTTGCTTTGCCGTGTTGAATTAGCTGGTCCTTGCGGCAATATGGCTTTTCCTTTCGAACTTCTTCTCCCGTAAATTATACATCCCATCATGAACGACAATGATAACTTAGTGTGTATTTAATTTTTTCGTGTGTGTCCTCATGTGCTGCTTCAATCCACACTTCCGCTGAAAACCCTTACCACACTCTGGGCATATGAATGGTTTCTCCCTAGTGTGGGTTCGCAGGTGGCGATTATATTGACTCTTGAAATCATATTTTACTCCACAATACTCGCACGTAAACGGCTTCTCTTTACCATGACAATATGCCGAATTGTGACTGCTTTTGGGGGCAATGACCTCATTCGGAAACTTGGTAGAAACTTCCGAGCCTCCACTTCCACATGACCCTTCAGCGAGTCTAGTGGAAGTGGACGTTCCTGGTTCCGGTTGAATAGCGCCTGGACGAAATTCAGTTTCCGTTTTGCTTGTCGAACTACATGCATATCAAAAGGAAACAAAATGACGGTGTATATATTACAGGACACATGCAATAACTGACAATTTTTAAATAGCTATAAAATACTCCATGAAATATCCCTGTGAGCCTTTTGACAAACAAAACATGCGATCGATAATAGATTTTCTCCTGCGTGTCAATATAGTCTTGATGCGACCTAACTCAAGAAAAATCGACTATCTACACGTTTAATAAGAAATATAGACTCAACTAATTTCAATCAACAAATTTTCACGGAAGAGTGTAATTTAAAATTAATTAGGGTTTTTGCTCATTTCATTGCATGTGCTCTACCTAACACAATCCCATTTTTAGGAAATACAACGAGAGTGTTCACAGTTAATACATAATTTCTTGCAATTCAATTCAATTTTTCGACTTACCCGTCAAATGACTCCGAGTTGACTTTTAAAGTTTTGGTCTGATGTTTGGCATAAATTCTAGGGGAGATTTCAACCGCTTTCTTTATCATATGTTCAAAGAGCTCCGCGTTGTCCCGTGGATGATATTTGGCGGTGTGACGACGCAGAATTTCCGTGGACGCAACACGTGTACCGCACATTAGGCAGATCAAATGGTCGGATGTCCATGGCGTATAGTGTAAATCTTTAGGAAGTCGCGCGAAAGTAATTATAAGTAACAATTCGAGTATGTTCATCTTAAACACGCGAATTTGTTAGCGTGTGCCACGAATTAGTATTTAACCTCAAAGCAATTCAACATCTGGATTACATACGACTTAGATCATATCTAAAATCTGTATCTAGAATCTAAATATGTTGATGGGAAACTTTTGTATCTAAAGATACTAATCTCCGGCGTGAGGTTTAAAATTATTGATAAAACTTACCATCTTCATCCTCACTTGCACCCTTCGAAGCGTCTCCACCTCTGTGGTCCTCCTCATCAACATTGTTCTCCAAGTCATGTTCCGGTTCTGGTTCCAGTTGGAGCATGGAATCTGGCTCTTGTATTTCCATCACCTGACGGTTAAGGAGTTGGTCATTCGAGTTGAGTGATACTACTGACATTTTTAGAATCTCATGCGACTACCAGCAGCTCCTGTTTCTGCTTCTTGTATTGAGTTTTCAATTGCAAACCAATAGACTACTCCTATGCTTTCATCTTCTGCTAGAAAAGGACATATAATAGAGAATCTAAAAGTTTACTACCAATTATCAAAAATGCTAATATTGATGCACCACTCTAAATACTAAAAATATATTTGATTATTAAATAAGATTTTCTAAACTAAAATTTCAGTTATTAAAGGAAGATCAACTACACTCGCACTCGCTTTCACTTTGTCAAAAAAAATCGTAACAAACTTTTTCATTTCTATTCAATTTTTTACGAAAGTGGGCTTTGATTTGATTTTATTGTTTGTGGTAATTCTTGAAACGTGAACTGACACGTTCTATGCATTATAAAAAAATTACCAAGAAAACATCGGGCTTTAGTGTGTTGTATCTTTTTGTTTTTATTTTAAACACGAGGGTATTCGTAATTTATTGATGATGAGATTAACGTATGATTTTAACATTTTTATGCGATGCCTGCATCTAAATATTTTACAACTCATCATATATGACCATCTGAAAAGCAGAACTAGTTATGCCTACAGTTGACAATCTGCAAATTCTGATGAGTCCCAATTGAAATGCATTTGCGTTCCCAAATTTTTCATGCTGTTTTGCTGGATATAAGTATGAATGTGTTCAGGGTATTAAAAATCATGTGAAACTACTAATTTAACTACAGTTTTTGCAACTTATTTTTGCGCTGATGCATGAAATTCTATTCATACAGTACACATGATTACAAGTGATTTCGACTTGAATAGATTTTTAAAACCCACAAGTTACCAAATATACTTTTCGCAATGGGGTGTAATGTCACACTTCTTAAGATAGATTAATGAGATGAGTCGACCTATTCCACCTACTCTGGCTTGTTCATCTCCACTTCGTCAGGGTAAAGTAAAAAATGAATTTTTAACTGTTCTCATATATTGTAGGAAAAGGCACTATGTTTGTATAGGTAAGGTATTATAGGTGCACTGTACATTGCACTGTACTTTTGGGCTATAACACATAAATGATGCGTGAGGAGTGCTGACTACGGAATTTCGTCTTTTTTATTGTGCACTTTTATTGTGACTTTATGTTGAGCACAGTCCCATTACAAATCTAAAACTTGATTAAGCTTTACTTTTTTCATAAGTTGTAAAATGACCAAAATCCCAAATATCGAGTGAGAAAAAAGGGTCTCGTTTCATGAATGAACTTGCTTTATTTTCTAAAACTGGTATTTGAAAGCTAGAAAAGGATACACTTTAGGGTATGCTGCTTTAGAATGGCATGGTATAGTTAAGTACACATCAAGGTGGTGCGAAATGGACATGTCTTGATACTCTACAACAAAAAATTATATTCGATGCACTCAATTGCCAAAAAAACCAATACATGTAAAGGTTTACATCCAAAGTTTAGGAAAAGGGCAGGAGAGATATGAAGAAGCCAAGGATATACAGCACAGGATTAAGCCTTCTTGCGACTGGGACACTCTACTTGCGTAACATTCTGTTTTTCCTTTTGTACTCACGTATTCATATAAGCCAGTGGAAAAGTTGTCATATACTATGTTTACATATAAAAGCTATGGTTTCTGTTTGAAATCATGTGTTTTTTGTGTATGATATTTTTCTTTCTATTATTTTTTGCTATGATGTATTTCACGATATTTTTTGTTGTACTGAGTTTTGAGCATTTTTCCTTTCATGTTGACAAAAAAAATTAGAATTACAAAATGATTTGTCTTGCATTTCCTTCAGTCCTCAGCCAATTATCATATTTTAAAGTCGATTTAAATGAGATCAGTTTTAATTTGAGTAAAAGTAGTTTACTACTTACCACGATAACCAAAATTCCATGCTGCTTTGTTGCGAAATGCATTCAAAATGGGTTTTTGTCACGTCACTTTACACTCCTACTTTTGAAATTACAATCCATCTATATGAATGCCAAATTATAATCAACTCTACTATTTTAAGGAGGCTTAGCACTAATGACGATTCAAAAATTAGAAGATTTATTACGATGAAAACTGTCGACAAGTTGGATGTAAGTTTTAAAAATGTATGATAAACTTAATTCACATTACGAAACGAATTTTGATATTTATTCATATTCTGATCATCACACAATTCACTTAATAATGTTAAGTGTTGTAACTTCGTTTATAAATGTTGTATAACTAAAAGTACAGAAAGTCTTTATGCACACGAGTGTTTAAATGGATTTCAACCAGAATGAAAAACACTCTTTTCCATCACTCTGCTCTACTATGCGTTCATGCATCCGAACGAGAACTGAAACTGTAAATGTAGATAACCAGAGAGTCATATGAGAAAAATGGGATGCGTTCTTCTTCGTGTTTTTACAAAAACATACTACAGTATACTAGTCACATTATACTCGTACAATGAGCTGAAACTGGTAGCTTGCCTTCATGGGTTCTGAACAGAAAAAACACATATTCGTTTCTTATCCAAACCCCACCGGTCATAACTTCATGAATCCGGTCTGGAAATCCACCCCTCTGCAATTTTTATGACTATTGAGCGTTGCTTCTCGAGATTGCAAATACCATTTCATCTTTTTTCAAGGACCCTTTGCTCAGAACCAGCTCTACCACCAGAGAAAACAGTAAATGACCTAAAACTTCAGAATATATAACTATATATGAACTACGGCACGTTTTTGGCGGAATATCAAAACTCATCCAAGGGTATTAGCTTGAAACTGGGAAGGAAGCCTTTAAAAAGATTACTGTTCTTCTTCACTTTAGGTCGTAATACTATATCTCGTTCCTGTAAGTGGCAAAAACGCAAAATTAATAATCATTAGTCATTTTGATGCAGATGCATAATACTCGTGATATTGCAACCAATGAGTTATTTGAGAAATGTGACTTGTCTGCCCTGTAGAGTAAAGTGGACAGGCCGAACATGAGCCAACCTTCAACAATTACATTATCAACTGGGGCGAGGGTTTCCCCTCGACCATGGATGATGCTTAATGTACTTTAAATGCAATTTAATAATGTTAATTGCGATGACGAGATTGTGGAGAAGTGGGGCCAAACGAGAAAATCTTTCGATGACGTAATTGTTCAACGTTCCCGACTTCTTCGTACACATACAAATGTACGACGTACAACAAAGTAGTCAAGACACATTTTAAAAATCATTCCGGAAACTGATTTCTTAGTTTAGAACGAGCGTTGTGCCATCACCTTCTACTCTATTTGCTTTTTTATTCATCTTGCAATCGAATATTGTGGATATGCTTTCCTTTATGTTTTTATGATAAAGGAATGTTCCACAACAGGTGTTAATGCTTTAATTTTAACAATTTTAATGTCAAATGTTCAAACAAATCATACGATTTATCATGTAAATGTTGCTTGTAAAACTAATTGGTTCACAATTGAATATATTTGCATGATTAATAAAGAAATCTACAACCATGAGAATTACTATTGTTGCGATCAAAACCCTAAAACTGAACCAGAATACTTAATTATTTTAAATGTGCTGATTCCACAAATACCTACATTTAATTATTGTACCAGAGAAAATACACAGACAAAAAACAAGATTTAGCCATAAAAAGAGACTATTCTTGAGTAAAACTTTCTAGTTCACTAGTGGAGCTCCTAGCATCATCAACCAGATCCATTTTCCTTTGCTTTTACTGAGGTGCACGGAATGTGGACATTTTCCTTTAAACTACAATTCACATCAAACATGCAACTTAGTTCTTTCACTAAATCGCTACATTCTTCCTAAAAGGGTTCAAGAGAATTGATTCTTACAGTTTATGTTGAGACTGGGATTTATGCTGAATAATTGAAGTACGGAACTTCGAAGTTGTGCTTTGAATGGATTCTGTAATATTTGATATGCATTGCAAGTCCAAGCTCTGTCTCCTTCGAAACTCCGCAAATACACGTATTGTAAGCGGACTCATCCTCTGCATGTTGTACGTACAGGGCTCGTTGTCTTCTTTGCGTTCTGTGTCTATTCATTTGTCTTCCACCTCGTGTCTGAAATGAAATGAATGAAACCATGAAAATACATACAACCCAACTTTAAGTTGCAACACTGTTATACAAAAATAATTAAAATTTATCGTTTATTAACAACTTTACCCTAGTAGTACGCTTGCGATCTGGAGGGGTCAACCGAATATTTTGATTCCGAGTTTTTGACGGTCCCGTTGAAACACGGGAAATTTCCTGTTGCAATTTCTCTACTGATCTCTTGTATTCAGTGATTTCAGATTTTTGGGTCGCAACCAATTGCTTAAGGGCAGCTAAATCTTGTTTCAACTTCACATTCTCTTTCTTTTTTAATGCCAACTCTTCTTCAAAGACTTTCGTGGACTCTACATATCTTTTAATTCGACCAAGTTGTTGTCGCCAGTTGCCTACCCTCGCAAAATTATCTGACTGCTCCATCTCAGCTTGAAATTTTAATATTTAATTAAATTTTAATTTAATGAAAAATATTTTTTATTAAAACTGGTAAATTGCGTAGTTGCTAAGAAAAATATCGGTATATGTTTATGTCTTCAATGACCAACCTGGCTAAAAACAACACGTTGAATGGGAGTGTATTAGTATGTACACACCACATTCAACATTTTTAAGAAGCGGCTTTTCTTCCTTTCTGAGACACTCTATACAAGGTGAAGGGAGTGTAGTTCCTCCAAAGAGAGGGCTGATCAGCTTATGTTATTGTACGTATTTCCATACTTTGTAGTACCAAAACATATGTCCGTATTTCATATCTTCCAGCACAGAAAAACAAAAGTAATACAAAGAAACTGCTCCAATATACCTCGAATCTTTTCTGTACTTTGTAGTGTAGTTTACTGCCATTTCCAAGATACAAGAACAAGCGTCTTGAGTTAACGTAGTAGAGAGGATGCTCACTTGGGAAAAGGTTTGATACACTTGATATATCTCAACGAACCTCTTGGCATTGTCTAACTAAAGAAGCTAGCAATATTTGGTGTGTGATATAATCCCGATATGATGAACCTTATAATATTGTTATTATTACTCTGTATTCCCTACACAGAACTGGCCTTGTGTTTTTACAACAAGACAAAACGGTAATTTTCCAGATTATGGCATTGCATGACCATTCCTTTGTAGAATGTTACCTTTAAGCAAATACGTATAGCTGCGTACAAATGGGGTGATACTGATGAAGGTTAATCTCGGTTGACTTTTGTGACGGTAAATTGAAGAAGTCCAAATGTACTTCTATTTGCGCAATTTAGATTTTGTCATTCTTACTATTTACATGTAGAAATGGATAAATAAATTTATAAAATAATCTTAATCCTTGCAATGAGAATAAAATTGCAAGGAACTTCTGTCATTGACAGAAAAAAGTAGGGTTGATGTCTGATCATTTCATTTTTAATGCTACGGAAGACGATAAACGTGGACTTATATATATTACGCATACATACATTCAGAAAGGCTAAGCTACAGAACGTACATTCAATGCCAAACGGTCGCTCACATATGTGCATGTTTTTTATTGTGTGCATAACCTGCATTCATGTAGATGCAACAGAGTTGTTCAATCCCAACAATTTGGTGGTCGGATTGTGGATTACGGGATTATGGTTTAAAAAACTATGGATTGGGATTTTATTATGGGATTTTGTGTAAGTTGTGTCAATTAGATTATGGATTAAATCGAAATCCAATATCTGGGATTATAATATTGGATTCTGGATTACACAATCCATATTCCGATTAAAAGGATTTTATAAGCGAGTGGTTTGCTTATATTTTTCTTCACTGCGTGTAATTAACATGCTTCTATTCGGTTATTCCCAAACGATACCATAATATCATCATCAGTCGACTTTGTAGATTAATGTATGTGCAAATTTCAAAATGTTTGAATCTGAAGTCGGGTGTTCTCTGTACTGTTCTAACATGAAAAAATTGTACAAATATTAACAAAACAACTTTGCACAATACGAAGGTATTACTAATGTACGGTTGACTATTGACATGATTTCCACTATTCACTATTGTTACATTTCTTTCGAAAAGAAATACGTAAATACATTGTATTTTGCCATCAACATATACTTTTCTAGTTGTAACAACTGAAAACTGGTTGCAAATGGTGATGTTACGCGTAATTTAATCAATAATCCGGGATTGCGGATTGTGAACTCATGTTTTTCTATTTTTGGATTGATTATGGATTATGATACCGCATCTAGCCTATCGGGCTTGTGGATTACGGATTATCAAACAGAAAACTCCTAGCCTGGATTGGGAGTTAGGATTACAATCCATAATCCCAATCCCGTAATCCGATTACCGAAATCCGGGATTTTGATCAACTCTGAGATGCAATAAACCCATCTACTCCTTCAGGTGTTTCATGTATACCTGTGTGAAGTGGAGACGACGATTATGGTAGAACAATGACAATAAGAATCATAGGTGCGAGCATTTCTCTTTTCACGCGAGTTGACATGTATATTTTACACGTTGACAGGTGTAAAATATAATATAATGCTGTCATTGAAGTAAAATGAAGGGCTTACAGCTGACGAAAAAATTAAAACGTAAAAGTTATAATAGTTTTCGTTTTCTATCTCCATTGAAGACGATAAACACTTTACTGACATAATATTTGTTTATTATGCATTCTGGATTACCGAACTATAGAAAGTATTTTATTTGCTTCATGGTTAAACTTGGCATCAGCCTATGTGCGTGCATTGTAATTTGTGGCCAATCTACATCCATCGAGGTGCTATAAAACCATCCACTCAGGTGTTTCGCTTACACGCGTGGGCTGAGTGGAAACCCATGGGCGATAATGATGAGTACCATTGGTGATAACCGTTCCCTTCATTCGAGTCCGTGTGGGAAAAGATCTTACCATACACCAACCATTGGATTTACTCGTATGTTTAGTTTCAAGGTATGACTCAACCCGTAAATATGGGTTGTCCTTCACTCAATCTATATCAATAGTATCCCAAACAATGGCTCTCTACACGTATACGTGAGATAACTGGTAGTCATTGTTTGCATTATTGCATCATGTGTACGATTCAAAAGCAAAAATAAATCTTCTTGTCTCTTACGAAAGTATTCTTTTCCTATATTGCTATTTCTGCTTACGAATGGACTGAAAACTATTACAATTAATACAGCATTGGGCACCTTTAATGTGTTTCAAAATTCTAAAAACAATCTGTTGTTACTAATGTAAATGCATAATGAAATGTGGTCAATGGTGATCCAATATGACCGCTTAGATTATAAACTTGGCAAAAAATGAAGATATATGATCCAATTTTCATTGCTCTTACCGCATCCCACCCATTAATAACTGTAGATTGTTTAAATGCACTTTTAGTTGTTGTTTGTCACGCCATGCCTATTTTTCCTCAGCTCGTAAGTCGTGAGCCCTGGTGAGTGCTAATACGTGACATAGCAATGTGATATCAGATTTGTAATATCGTTAGTGGCGTTGAGCATGCGTGTACATAGCAAGCAAGCCAGGGCTCACGACTTAAAAGCTGACAAGTATCTAGAACTCTTTTATACTAAAATGTGTATATCGTGTTGAATCGTGACACACTTTCCCGTTTGCATGCACCTTATTGATTAATGAAACTCTGAATCTTTGAATTCATCAATGCTGTGCAAGTAAATAGTCAAATGGTGCTACCATGAATAAAACACTTGTATTAAAATGACGTATTTAGTTACATGGAGGTTCCATAATTCTAAAAGAAACATCTTATTTCTCAATACTTCACGTGTAATTACTAGCGTAATACCTTTTACTTAAAACATTATTTCGCTTATTTTTTACGAGAATAAATATGCTGTTAAGGTTTTTGGATCTGGGTTTATTTCATTCTCATGACATTTCACACATCCTGATTCTAAGCATGGGTCTTTATGGATTAAAAATCGACCTCCTGCCAGCATACAAATAATTGAAATCGAAAGGTGACAATGAGGTGACGGAAAACCCCTGCATTTGACTTATTAAAAGTATTATGGTTGAGCAGTGTGTGGACTAGGCACGTTTTAACAATGATGTGTTGTGTTGAAATGTCTGGGAAATGGATAAATCGCGAAATAAATATTTCAATGGAAAATTTCTAATAAATGTCCTAAACTTAGAGGTTTCAATGTATACTTAAAATGGCTGATCGTGAAAAGAAAAGGAATACAGTTGTGTTTTTACATACGTTTCAAAATCGCAAATGAAAAAAGAGCTTCATCAGCGTCCACAAGCATGTTCGCATACAGACTTGTCATGTTGTACGTAATTACTATAAAGAACTTCTGTCTTTCGTACTCTATATGCGTATTGGAAAACCAGAATAATTTACATACCATTTATCCTGTTTTTACAATGATAATGGGATTTGAATTATCAGACTTTGATAGATATACTGTCGAACACGAAGGGTCGTAAAAATCATTAAGTATGTAGAGCTTGCATAATACAACGAGGACTACATTAGTGTAATGAAAATTGCCACCATCCGCAATACTGGAATTCAGGCAAAAGTTCCGTGAAGATATAAGAAACCTCAACGTTGCTTGTTTTAGCATATCGTTAGTTCTTGATATCTGATCTTACCAAATGTTGCGGCAAGAATTACAGCGTTGCTCTGACCCTTGACTTCTTTTCACTTTTTAAGTAATAATATAATTTATAGTAGTTAAGTCGTGCCTGGAATCTAGAGGAAAAATACAATGCTGAGGTTTGAGACTCCTGCCTGTTTCTTTTAAATGTCTTCAATGAGCTGCTACGACTCAACAATTTACATTGCGTAATTTTTATGCACGATAAATATTACGAATGCTAGGAGAAGTGCATTGCACCTACATTTATCTTATAATGAATAATAATTTATGAACAACATGATATTGAAATATAACTCTGTAGTATTAACTGTGTCAGCAGTAACTTTGGACCACTAATAATATTATGAGTGGTAAAAAGCTTTGTTAATAATAATTGTTATAGTTGACGTTTTACTTTGTATAATGAACTGGATATCTTTGTCATATTGATGGATTGAAGGTGTTGAATTTCTAATGTTTGTTTCAACTAAAGTTCCTTCTCATCTGCCAGCACTTACAGTTGAGTGGGTGATATGCTTATGTGAGTGTCCAACGTATATTCGTACTTTTAATGTTTAAAATTTGGTTTAAGTCCTTCTTTCTGCCTTGTTCAAGTTCCAAAAGGCATAACAAAGACTGAAAAACAGGAAAGCAATAGGTGATAGTGGAAAAGAGTTTATGCTCCATATAGTTGATGTGCTCTGACCATTG
>JAANSM010002113.1:0-16015 GCA_036850725.1 Orchesella villosa
ACATGCCAATTTATCAAAAACAGACTAGTAGCGGAAGGAATAGTGAAAGCAAGCAGTTTTAACTTATCTGTTTCCATTGACCTGGTATCATTTTCGGTGGGCGCAACACGTACGTGCATAATAAGCGCATTTTACTTCAGTTTTTGCATGTTATATATACGGCATAATTACTAATTGCAACTATTTCTTCAGTTGGCTACTTAATAGGTTTGTATTGTGGCCATTTCACTGACAATTTTGAACCAATTCTATTACCGGAAATTGAGGACTCCGATTCATCCTGGGAAGTTACGCTAAAAGCTACACAGGTTCTCTCTGATATATGTTACTGTTTGTTGAAACTGTATGTTCGCGTTGAAGAGAGACTTTTGGTTGGAGGTGCATTGTACTGCTCTACTGAAGGTCTTGCGGAAAAGGTATTTTTTTAAATTAGTTAAGCCGCTAACAGAATTCTAAATCTAAAAATTAAGATCTTCAGCTTCTTAAATATTATGCACAACGTTCGACTTTGAATAGATCCTTGGTTTCAAAAGCCATTTTATAACGACTCCCCTATGTGGGGCAATACTAGGCAGCTACTTCGGCCAGAACCCCAGTAAGACTATTTATACCATTATACTATCTAAATTCTGTACTAAAGTCGGAAGTTGTACAAGTCTGATTATTAGAAGATTGGATTCGGTTTTGTAGGAGGTAATCCAAGACGTATTGCACTAGTTTCCAAGTGCTATAGCTTGCATTTCTCGATATACGTGGTCACACGCTTCAACCCAGGAGGACTTGACGGAGCTGCTTACTAATCCGCTAAAACAAACGACCAACGTTTGAAGTCCATCGTTTTTCTAAACGTGTATAATCTTATACTTTCCCTTCATTATTACTTGTTGTTAGACTTTGATGGGAATTAAGAACGACCTTATGATCCTGAAATATTATACAATGTTAAATGTACTTATACACCCTTTTGTGACTTGAAACTAGCATACACTCGAAAGTAAAAGCAGAGTTCATGTACGTATATAAGTTATAGGTTCCGATAAGTTTCGAACATTTTCAGCTTTGACATTGGCAGGAGTAAATTTAACAAAAAACATTCTAATCAGCTCATATAAGGTACTCATTTGCTTTTACCGTCGCAGTTGCATGCAAATGCAAGCCTACATCTGGATCCTAATACAATTTGATGAATATTCAGAAAGACAAAGAGTAAGGTAATCAAGGTCAAGTCCGTGACATTCTACAATAGTGTGTGTGCAGCAGAGTAAGGAGAAACTTGGGAGAAAAGTTGATTCTTCCAACATTCGGACTCTGCAAGGCGCGTATGATCATCAACAGGATACATATCACAGATGCTCAGCAGCATGACAGTGTTGTGTTCTTGCAAGATTTCTTCTGTTATGCTTACATGTGTGTCTATTGCTATTATTGTTGCACTTGCAGAAGTAAAAGTGTGCCGTTGAATGCTGCATGTTTCAAAAAGTGTACTAAAGATCTGACAGAAGTATATATTCATTTTATTCATCTTTCCAAATCACAAACAAAAATTACAGAGCATACTTTAGCCTAAAGAAAGTTAAAAATTGAAGGATTAATTGTGAAAGTTGAAGCCTCGAAACCATTTAGTCAAGCTACGTAAATGCTTTGTAGAACTGTCAATACTGTAAAGGTTATATCCACAAGTTTTCAGCAAATACTGATAGCCGGAGCTTCCAAAATGCCTAACAAAAAGTCAAGTGGAAAATCCAACGCCAAGAATGTGGTAAATAAAATTAAAAAATTCACATTCAACATTATATAAAATGAAATCAGTCTTAAAATCATTTAAAAACATCCACAATACATAACTAAAAGATAATGACAATACAACTCTTACATTTTTATTTATTAATTCTCATGTACACTGTTTTTCACTTGCACCTCCTGACTAACTGCCATATTATTATAACTGTAGAGTGAATCATGTCATGAACTACATGGCATCACCTCATATAAAACACTCTTTTATGTCTTAGATTCATTAGAATTGGCTAATACATAAATGTTATCCCAGTAATTCCCCTTTAATAGTAGACGACTAATACTCGTAATTGAAAAGTCGGTACATGCAATATTTATATTTTAAATCTTTCATCTTCTCCATACTCCATAGTTCATTCACTTGGCTATTCGCTTTTCCAAACATTTCGTTCCATCTATCTATCTTCCTTTTCTACTCCATTCCAACT
This sequence comes from Orchesella villosa, assembly GCA_036850725.1. Lineage (NCBI taxonomy): Eukaryota > Metazoa > Arthropoda > Collembola > Entomobryomorpha > Orchesellidae > Orchesella > Orchesella villosa. The sequence continues at coordinate 2,226 of JAANSM010002113.1, forward strand.
TCCATCCCATCTTCTGAACCTCCTTCTATATATCCATGCAAAATGCATCGTATATAGAGCATATAGTTTGCTTTTCTCCGGCATTTGACACTGTGGAGTGCATGTGCGCTTGATCAGCTCTGAAATCCTTTTCATGTTAACGGCTTGTCAATAAAATGTGTGCGGAAACAAGCATGTATCATCGTGGTATCATCTGCTAGGACATGCAGTATCATATATTAAGTTTGGATTTTATGTTGATTCGTTGTTTCTAAATTCTAACTTTTGTGCCTGCGTTTTGTGACTTATTGGATGACATTAATGTATCATTTCAGGAAACTACTGCCAGCATTTTGGATAAATCACCAATTGCTATTGGAAAAGGTGGAGAAATCTCAATAGCAATACAAGTGAAACCTGGAGCAAAGACTGACGCTATAACAGGTATTTAGCGTTCAAATGTCCTTTAAAGTTCCAAATTCAATATTTTTCTATTCGTTTTGTTGCACTTATAAAATTTATTAGGTTTATAGTAAAAAAAATTGAGACATGTTTCATAGTCATTACCAAGTTTAAAATCATACGAATATACATGCATGTCGACGAACTTTTCAGACGTCTCAGACACTGCCGTTGGTGTTCAGATATCGGCACCGCCTGTGGACGGAGAAGCAAACACCGCAATAGTGAAATACTTTGCTGAGGTGCTCAAAGTTAAGAAGACTGATGTATCGTTAAAGGTAATACACTGTAACATTATACTCTTCAGCAAACTTTGGATATCAGGCCCACAGTTGATGAGGAGTCATGTCACATGCATACATTCATTTTTATGCAAAATACAAAATTTTCCTTCCAATTCCATAAAATGCATGGTGGAATTAAAACACTTAGAACAGGCCAACAGGGGAGTTTGACAGTTAGACTTTCTTAAGGCGTGCATGTACATATTAACCTCATGTATTATTTTACTGTACAACTAGGTTCTGATTTTCCCATACATTTACCATTTAAAACTCTCTGTCTACCTTTACCTATCACTATCACCTTAAAAATATTGCATTACATTTTTGTATATGTGTACATATTGTACACATTGAACTTTACTTTTTAAATTAGGTTTGGCAAAACCTGCGTCACTCTAATCTAAATATTATGTCGTGAGAATTTCTTCCACGGTTTCAATTTATACGTACACACATTTTCACCCTTAGTTATGTAGTTTAATATTTATGTCTTGCTGTAAGAGTTGTAAGTAGAGATAGTCTACATTTGTTGATCAGATTGTATAACACGGTAGCACCTTAGCTTAAAAAATTAAACCTAATACTAGGTGTGGGAAATTTCTCGTCCATAATATATGAATCTTTTATGAATGGCAAGGGCGAGAATGGAGGTCTTAATAATAATAATTGCCAATGTGTTTGTGTCGTAGACATAAACTTATAGGATAAAAAACATGGTATATCTATTGCATAAATATTCTTTTTGCAGGGAGGAAAATCAAGACAAAAGACAATATTGGTTGCACCCACTGCATCCCTAACCGTGGATGGAATTTTGGCCTTATTAAAAGCTGAACAGCAGCAACGTTAGCATTTATTGTTGTAATGTAAAAATCATTCAGTCAGTTACTATCACTTTGAAAGGATACCATTTGCTCTTGCGACTAGCTCAGCTATTTTCATTTTTTAACAAATCCGCAACTTTTTGATGTTCTGTATTACTGTACTGATCCAGTTAATAGAGTTACCAATGTGTAAACTTACGCATATGGAAGCTGGAGCTAGTTGTGTTATAATTGTACGGCTTAATACATCTCATTTACTCGTACATACATACTTGTGACGCTAGTATATACGGATTGTACTCTGTTCGTGACTGTGATTCTGTTCCTGTGGATCATTGAACATCATCATACATAGCGTACTATATATGATTGTACATCACATTATGTAAAATTCACATGGAGGAAATGTGTGGTTTGGTGTAATACTTTAATCGACAGTCAATGAAATAATAATTGTATATAAAAGTATATATGTATTGGTACATAAAGTCATCATAACCTATTGAGTAAATGAGTGAGCTCTGTCTGTTAGGTAGTCAGCCAACTTTTGTGAATATAATATACATTTGTCTCGTTATGAATGATTATCAGTAAACTCGTCATATCTTGCTTATCTTTATAAAATAAGACTACGTTCTCCATTCACCACGCTCCTGCAATGTGAGAAGGATCACAAAAGTGGGTTCGACGGGTCGTACTTTCAAGATAGCTGGAAATTTTCTTTTTGAATCGAATAAAAATGCCTTCTAGTTTATCAAAATTGAGTGAGACGGTGGCCGGAAAAATTCCACCACAATGGATACTTTTCTTCATGAGATTGACTACTGCACAAAAATACATGATATTAGGATCTTTAGTTGCTACTCTGGCAGCAATTAGAGAAACATATCGGATGAAAAAGCGGAAATATCGTCCAAAAAGCAGAGGGCCATCTCTAAATTTGGAGTTTCTAAAGCAAATGAAATTTCTTCTTAAAATTATGATCCCAAGTGTTTGGTCAAAGCAAGTTGGTGTTTTGTGCATGCATACTGGGACTCTCTTTCTGAGAACATTTTTATCCATTTATGTGGCCAAGTTGGAAGGGAAGATTGTGAAGGAAATTGTTCAAAGGTATGTGATCATAATGGTTAATAACTATTGTATCATCTTCTGTTAAATATGAAAAAGGATTCCAAACATTTTCTAATGATTTTTAGAGATGTGAAAAAGTTTTTTTCTCTACTTGGAACGTGGCTTTTAATTGCGGTGCCAGCCTGCATCTGCAACTCATCCATTCGATTTCTAGAAAAACATTTGGCTCTTAGTTTACGTTCACAACTGGTTAAAGGAAGCGTACAAATCTTATTTTGATAATCAGCTATACTACAGGTATGTAGCTTACTAGCATTTACATTTACATAATAACTTAATTTAAAATCATAAATGATTTTAATACTAACTGCAGCCATTTTAAATCATTCATATATTTTTGCATTTTATAAAGAGTGGGGAACCTTGACACGAGGATTCAAAATCCAGATCACAGTCTTACGGAAGACATCACTGAGTTCACAAATTCTGTTGCTCATTTGTATTCACATATTACAAAACCACTGTTGGATTCACTTCTAATATCCTTGACACTGCTTCAAAGAGCTCAGACCGTCGGCTCAAACATGTTCTTCGGTCCTGCAATCACGCTCGGAGTTATTGGATTTACTGGTGAAATTTTAAAAGCCATATCTCCTAAATTTGGGGCTTTGGTAGCTGAAGAAGCAGACCTAAAAGCCAAACTTCGCCATTGTCATTCAAGAATCGTTACAAATAGTGAAGAAATTGCTTTTTATGGAGGTGACAAAGTTGAGAAAAGGACACTTGAGGAAGCATTTAAGAAAGAAATTAAGCAAAGTAAAAAGATTTATTTTGCAAAGCTTTGGTACGTGTTTTTTGAGCAGTACTTGATGAAATATGTATGGTCTGGGTCTGGAATGGCTGTAACTGCTATACCTATTTTGACAGGTAGTTAACTTTTATTTTTTTATTTCGTTTTCGACTCTGTCAATATGTAATGTACTAATTTGTGTATATTATTTTCGATATTTAGCTATGGGGCTGAAAAATGGAACGGGAGAAGCAACACGAACGGAATACTATATGACTACAAAAAATTTACTAGTTAGTGGTGGAGACGCAATTGAACGTTTGATGTCGAGTTACAAAGAGATAATAGAATTAGCAGGATATTCGTCACGTGTTGCAAACATCTTTAAAGTTTTTCAAGAAGTTGCAGATGGTACTTACGTTCGAGACACGTGTGTAGCAGATAAGATTCGCTTAGGTTCGTTTGATTTTATCCTCAAGCAATGTATGTATTATGTATGTACTCTTACTCTTAGAAGCAAGTAACTATATCTAATTCATGGCATTGGTTATAGGCACCGTGGTTGAAAATAACAACTCCATTATTGAACTTCGCAAGATTAAAATTGTTACTCCAACTGGAGATGTTATAGTTCCGGAGATAGACTTGATAATCAAACCGGGAATGCATTTGCTTATAACTGGACCGAATGGGTGTGGTAAGAACTTAAACACACTTCATACTTCATATTAGCTTCAGTTTATACTATACAAAAACTTAATGTGTTAATTTATTAGGAAAATCAAGTCTATTCCGTATACTCTCTGGATTGTGGCCTGTTTATGGTGAACATCTCACAAGGCCTCCCGTTAATCGGTTGTTCTACATACCACAGAGGTGACAAATCTTAATGTATTGATAAAAGACCACAGTGAAATAAATATTTTCACATTATTCACTGAAAATATGTGTTTTTCCCATAAGGCCTTACATGTCATTGGGGAACCTTCGTGAGCAAGTTATCTACCCAGACACTCTTGAAGACATGAGGCGGAAACGGATGACTGACGAAAATTTGACAACTATCCTGGAGAAAGTAAGACTAAATCATATTGTGTCTAGAGAAGGTGGATGGACTTCAGTGAGAGATTGGCAAGATGTTTTATCTGGAGGTGAAAAACAACGGATTGGAGTGGCCCGTCTTTTTTATCACAAGTAATCAAGTTTTCTGTCATAGTCATAGTCATGATGCGAGGTATTATCCCGAATTAAATTGTGAATATTTACTAATCAAGTCATGTTTAAATTGTAGACCAAGTTTCGCCCTATTGGACGAGTGTACATCTGCTGTCAGCATGGACGTGGAAGACAGCATGTACAATATGTAAGATTGAAAATACAGAGCCATGATATACATTCACTTGTGAATAACTTGCAGATTTTTAAAACCATATTTTGAAATATTTTAGGTTAACTCAAGAAGGGATCACATTGCTGACAATAACGCATCGGCCTTCGCTATTTAAGCATCATTCTCATGTTCTACGATTTTCCGGTGAAGGGACGTGGTCATTTGGACCAATGGATTTGACAAAAGAAATTCCTCAATAGAAAGTCGATACCAGGTTCATGACAGCTCTAATTAGAGATTAGAAACAAGTAGGAATTTCTAGAACTACAGGTCCTTAAATAAGTAATAGAGTTTGGGTACTTACATTATTTATATATATGAAGAGATATAAGTAATTGTAATAGTAGTTTTATACCATAGTCAGAGAGATTAACCCTACAAGGCGAACAAATTACTTCATAGAAACTGTAGCTTACAGGATTGAGTCAGTTTGTATTGTGGGTAAAATGGTATGCAATGTTTGAGTGAGTTTATCTCAGCGTGGTATATTTATGAATCTGCTTAGTTTAAGCGTATATCGCGACTTAGATTTTGGATAAATGTATAATGAGATCGTGGTAAAGTGTAAACGTAACTTTATTATTGTAACTTTCTGTGTTCGTACTAGTCTGGACATAAGTAAAGAATATATTTATTAATTGATTATTACTGAAAATATGGAAATTGTACCAGAGAAAAATTGCATTACATTCTTTCGAAGTCTCTTAACTTGGCCACTTTCATTCATCTTTCACCAACCTCACCTCACTTCATCTCATGTTATTCCTTTACGCCAAACCAACTGTGTCCTCTTCAACCAGATCCTTTTCAGCAAGAGATTCCCGTCTCTTCTGCACCATACCATCAACACTGTTATCCAAGAACGCCTGAACGTCTTGTTCCTTGAAAATTGACTCTCGCAACGTTGTTTTATAACTTTCAACTAGATCCTCTGTAGATTTTCCAAATATTTCCACTGTTCTCGGTAAAGGAGCCAACTGACTGAGATCTAATTGCTCAAAGAGTTCTGCTGAAAGCTTATCAGTTAAATTTTCTCCGGGACAAGTTGACCTTGATCTTTCCGTCTTGATACCAGTCTCTGGTTTGCCATTGTGCTGCCATGTCACAGAAGGAAACTATAAGGATATCATATGAACAATCGGTGATTAACTCACGTCATATTGTCATAAAAAAGCTTTGTAGGAACGTGGTGTACCTAAGCCATCTTTAATATTATAAAGTGTCATGAATTAAAAAACGAGTCAGCAGTCAGCTTATAGAAGATAGCTATTCAGCTGGAAAAAGCCATGTTCCATACACGAACACAAAAATTTATAAAAAAATCGATTATTGTCTGAGGAAAAATAATGCTAATAAAAGTATGAATCCTAATCAAGGACGTCTGAATAATTTTCAGGAAATGTTTACTATCTATTTTTATTAATAAAGAAAGATGAAGGTCGAATAGCTTAGTATTAATGCAGTGAGTTTTGTCTGTAAAGCTAGCCCTTGAATTAAAAATATCATTATTCCAAAATAGTAAGCATAACCCAAAATACATTTTAGTACCTGCTGCTTTATATTCTGGAATCTCAATTCTTGCATTTCTTCCATTACACCATTCAAATCATCCCTAGTTTGAGTGACAACGGGCTGTATAACTGCCTTTATGGTCTATAAACAAAAGGCTTCACTTCAATTTTTCCCGTATATTATCTATTGTTTTGCGCGAATTAACATTTCTGTGCTCATTCAGAGCATGGATTATGGAATATGTATAAATAACATGACGTGACATTAATTGAGAAATATTAATTTGGCATACAGTGTCAATCCAAGCGTACAAGGCCACCGTTCTGTTGTGAAATGCAGCGTAGCAGCTATCCGCGTGTTTCCTCCTGTCTTCGGTTCTCATATCCACAAATATGTATGTGAGTGCCTGTACAGAAGTTTAGTAAAAATTCGAATAGATTGAATCGAACTGATTATCTTGTTGAGATAAAGATGCAGGGAAAAATAATAATTGCAAATGATATACCTTCGTCAATATTGTTATCTCTTGCTTCGTACAATATGGAAACTCATGCTGAATGTAAAATTTTCCATTGGCCAAGAACTGTAGAGCAGTAATTAACTCATCACGAACTTCCTCAGCAATTTCGTATTGATTTTCTACCCTGTGTTTGCAAAAAAAAAACAAAGTAAAAACATATTTTTGTTTGTATATTATAGTTAATGTGAATAACATGGCTTAGTCTCCATCACAAGGAGAGCTTAAGCACATAATGGTTCTTTAATTTGAAAGCATAAGTAGGTACATAATCTAAATGCTTGTTTTCTAATTATTCATGCGGGATATCTGCTCCAATAATTTGGGAGTATAATAATTTCTTTGCTTAGTTCTCTATCATTATACCTTTCATCATTAATATCACGCCATTTTTGTAGAGCTGAAGAAAATTGTCGACAAGAGTCAGCGACTTGAATGCGAGCCTCCTTCCATCTCTCATAAACCTCTGAAATTTTTATCCTTCGTGTTTCAACGTTGGCGAGCTCATCAAGCAGCTCCATTTCACCTCTCCCAGCAGTGCTGACTGATAGCTGACCTACATTCCGTCAGACGAAACATGCAAAAATACATATTACAACCATCATGTCATAATCATGTAAGCAATAGCAGAAAATCAGATAAGCGATTACAGAACAGCGAGACAATATAAACCTTGAAATGACATTTTATCTTTTACCTGCTATCTCCTCCTGACGCTTGTAGTCACTGCTCAGTCGCCCACAAATTGCTTTCAACTCTTGAATATCACTCTTTAATATTGCTTTCTCTTGGAAGAGCATTTCCAATTCTGTATTTGCGATTTCCTTTGGAAGAACAATCATAAATTGCATAATGTATAATGGTAGTAAGTAGTTATGCATTCATTTGTCACAGTTATTCCTTATTCCAGTTATATTTCTATAAAATATGCTTACGAATTGATTCCTTTTGGCAATCATATCTTGTTCTGGTTTTGACAACTTGGTAGAATCCCCAGCACTCATCAATGCACTCCGAATAGTCTGACGCTTCAATGGTTCAGCAGAACCATTTGTGACTGATTGGAAGTCCGCATCGACACGATTCTTCAAGACCTCAATTGTTTCCGAATGTCTTTTGATTGTCTCCTCAATGCTTCTCATGCGGGATTGTTTCACGTAGTATAAAATGAGCGGGTCCTCTTTCTCATGAGCTCGTAATTCTCTCCTCACACTCTTTGTATTCTTGAAGTAGGGCATTGAATGTTTTGGTGTCAGCTACAACTCCGGGTTTCGTCATGGTAGGTAGCTTTTTTAGGATGAAAGAAGAAAATAGGTGATTTTACTTATGAAATGGTTAAACAACAATGGTGAGAAACACTCACTGTGAAATGTAATTACATTAATGTGCTACAGAAACTACAAAAATGTCAGTAGTTGCTTTCACTCCTTCTCCCATGATGTATATAAAGTAAGAGTACATGTACCAGCGAAAAAAATGCCTTCAAAGAAAAACTGCTGCGTACTTCTTTTTCCTACGTATTGTGTAAAGTGAGACAGGAAGTTGAAATCGAATATCGAATGAGAGAGAAAACAAATACTCGAAACTGTCTCGCTGAGAAAGAGACTGAAGACTGCAGAAAGAACGGCGATTCGTAGTAGCTTTCTATTTAGCTTATGAAGCACTCAAACTAAAACACAACAACGATATATTAGGCTTGCAAATATTTCATTTTGCTTTCTCCATCCCCTCTTCTTATAACTAATAATACTTTCATATTGTAATGGAGCTTTCTTGTGTTCTTCTCTTACTAATTAGATGCCTTTATATCATTATTTTACAAACTGGAAATGAAAACCTTGACTGAAAAGTATTATTATGGCATTTTGGTTTTAGAATAGCTCCTATATCAAGTATTGATATTGACGTGATGTTCTGTAATGTCACGTTTAAGATGATGATAGCTTGATTACCCTTCTTTTGCGTGTCCATGTCTCAAATGTGTACCTATTACTGCTGGTTTCCACTTCCCACAACCTTTTGGTTGTAGAAGGATTGGAGGTGTTATAGTTGCAGCTCATGTTATTGAGACAGGAATGAAAAGAGCTTTCAGTATACAATAAGAAACATGTAGAATAATAATATAAAACAGGAAAGAGATACAAAAGAAAAGCGTGCATGATTCAGTTGAAAAATTGTAATCAATAAAGTAGTATAGAGTGTCCACTAGAGTAAACTTAAAATGCTACAAATGTCCAATGCAGATTTCACATTGAATCGACTTCAATACTTACATGTCCGTCTAGTACGTCCTGGTACGGTGTCTTGAGCTCCTCCCGGAATTCCGGAGGTGGCTGATCGATTTCCCCCTGCAGGAAATTCGGTCATTATATAGAGTGGGATAGTTAATCAAGTGGACTTTTCTTTACACCAGTGAGAGAAAACAGATGAAAGAAAATGAGTAAAAGCTTGTTTACAAGTTCTTGACATGCAGCGTGAGAGCCATTTGAATGGGGCTCACGGCTCGCTAACGATAGTAAATAACTAAAAATACGAACTTGGTAGGAAAAATATTTAATCAACACATATGGACTCTCAGTTTAGGAGTGTTTTCAACAAAATTCTTGCTAAATTGGGAATGCTATCAAGTAAATTAGGTGCAATGGAATACCTGTTGTGTCAGTCACACATGCAAACAATTTACAATAGGACAGTGTTCCTTGCAAGTCATCGTTGTAGTAAAGATGCGTGCTAGTAGGCTCATTATTTCGGGGGAAAGTTTTCCCTAATGGATATACATATGCAAGAAACTATGCTGGAGACAGTGATATGGATATACCTAAATCTTCCGGAACACGCACTATTGTTTGCTTTCATATTAAAGTACTAAAAAAAGTGAGAAAAAATCTCCCTTATTGCGAAATTGCGTGCATCCAGATTCCAATATTTTTGGTGGACTGAGTCGACCGACTGCCTAGTCTTTTCCCTATAACAAACTTGGCAGGATCATCATAAAAGAAACTAAACAAACTGCGTGAACGCCACGGGTTGTTTAGTAGATAAATTTTATCAAGAGTTACCATACATCAGTACATATGTACGTTAATAGCAAGGCAACTCTCAAACTTTAAATGAATGAGATCAATCTTGGTAGCATGTAAATATAAAATTGTAATTTTGTTGAATCTAAAGTTAACGTTGATTCCAATTTTCAAATGCAGGCTGTGCTTATAAAAGCGATAAACTCCAATTGAATTGCTTTAGAAGTTTGGAATAGCATACTTCATACACATATCTATTTGAATTTATGTGGTCCTGCTAGTCAAAAATAGACATGATGAATTAACGAAAAGTACGATGTATGCGTGACAAATTAAGGAAGCTACGAAGCCATTATCCAATTTTTCCTTAGTTTATTTAGTGACCCTAAATAAGGGTGAACATTGTTTTTCTAGGAATTCTTATAACAAAGCTTTGAACACGCAAAACTACACACTTTTAGGTTGTTCTGCTTATCTATATACTTTTTTATACTTACCGGTTTGATATTTCCATTTTTCGTAGCCCATTTGTCAGTGAAAGCAGGCATAACGTTGGAAAGTGCGACCGGTTGATTACTTTGGTTGAAGGTTGTTCTGCTTATATACTTTTTTATACTTACCGGTTTGATATTTCCATTTTTCGTAGCCCATTTGTCAGTGAAAGCAGGCATAACGTTGGAAAGTGCGACCGGTTGATTACTTTGGTTGCATCCCATTATTTTTTCTCCCACGTCACATTTCGTTATAACTGTGACTTAAAGTACAACTGTAAGTTCAGAGGCTTCAAATGCATTCTATACGTATTTGATATGCATATTACACCCTTTCTCATCAATGCTACTTAGCACTCAGGTACAGTCACAGTCCTAAATCAAAATCTCGTATTATGGTTTTTGTTTCCCACCCTCCTACCAATGAAGCACCAACTACACACAAACCAAACTTTAAAATTTTTACTATTCCTAAACACATCGTAATAAGAGTAGTACCCCACAACTACCTGCTCCTTGGGGAAAACACTTATTAATACGCAGTAAAAAGGACGAAGCCATGTTGCAGTTTCTGAAAAGTGGGTTTTCAGAAACCAAATGCGTTGACATTTCTAAATCAGATTAATGCAGCCGTATTCCGAAATACTCATATGTAATTAAAATATATATCACTTTTAAAACAACACGAACACAAACACAAACAATAGGTACGTAATTCAATTTCAAATAGTTTTAACTACATGTATATCGTTGCTCACCATTCAATACATGTCCACATAAAATTTAGCACATTAAACAAATAACGTACTTTTACTCNATGTCCACATAAAATTTAGCACATTAAACAAATAACGTACTTTAATATACTCCATTCTTAAAACATGACGGTATAGAATCCTTCGCTTTCACTTGTATTCCATATTATCACACCTCAGCCCGCCCTTAACCTGCTAATAGTTTCTTTCTTCTATTGAAACACACCACAAGTTTAAATTGGCATTTTAACTTGCGGCATTGTAAACCATATCAAGTTGTTAACACTTTGCTTCAAACGTAATCCGCAATACATTTCCTGTTATTGTCACAAGTGTGAATTGAAACACTGACAACTCGCAAGAACCGATCAATCCTATCCAAAGTTTTTTTAATTCTAATAATTGACAAATATAGAGCCTTTGTCCGTCGTTGCAATTGTGACCCGTAATATTCCAGCCATCAGATATGACAATATGTATCGGTTGTTCAGACTAAAGTTCTGCAACTGCCAAGTGGTTTACTCACCCTTTCAGGAGAAGTACACGCAATCTAATATTATTTTTTGTTAGTGGAAGTGGAGTATTCACAAACTTATTTCCAACAGTTATGCTTCCGCTGGCATGGAATGTTGCCGTCTGTCACATCAAAAAGGCACACGCTATCATCAATACCATCATCACTGACTTGTCTTCCACAATCCACACATAACGAAGGAAGGTAAGTTCATAGGCTTAACATGGTCGCTCTCCTTTTCCCCTTGTCTTGTCAACTATCTCCCCTTTTTGCTTCTGAGTCTCTGTTCTTCACCTCACCTCTGGTATGATATTCTGTTCATTTTCGATGAGCCTTCTATAACAACATGCATTCCTGAACGTCGCAGGTGACAGCCTTTTTCTTTGTACTGGAATGTGCATAAAAACGATATATTGAGCGTTTACCTATATGCCATTATCATCTATCTATTAAAGGTGTAGATTATTCAGGTATATATGGGTCCTAAGAAAAATGAGCTATTCGGGTTGGCTTTAATATCCAAAGTAGAATTTCGAAAGTATGACAAAGCGACATGGTGGAAGCTATGAAGAGAGTGTTGTGTACATAATACCGATGGGTACAAAAACATACCACATATTATATACCATTAAGAGCAGTCTATCAATCAGTCTATCACATCTCATCACTTTTCGCGTTAAAGGACAAAATGGAACTTTCACCAATCCACTCAGCTATATAAAACCTCCTATTATGTATGTACTTGGAGTAGCTTACTTCAACAAAAGTAATGATTTGTCCACATGGTAGAGTTGCTTTTGTAACATCATATCGCGAAAACTACAAAGGCGCTCCACCACCATTTCTTTAGAAAATGGAAATTCATCAATAAAATCAGCAAACATTGGAAATGTAACCTCCAACTGTTTGCTTGAGGGTTGTGACGGTTGTGTATTTACATTAGACCTGCTTTGAACGTTTTTTTGTAGTCGTTGTATGTCATACGTACTTTACTAACATTTTTATCCTTCACTATTCATCAAGGAGCTTTCTCGAAATCTACTTTCATATGCATATTTTTTCATTTTACATTGCAAGCATCCTGCCACTCAAAGGACGGAAGTTATGTCGATTATGAAAATCTTAAAAAGTGTTAACCTCGATTCTTGGTTATGACGATGAGTGTAAATAATTCAGCTCATAATGCATTATAAAATTTATCAGTAATGTGAAAGATTTTATGCTTTCATGTCTTGATTTATTAAAACTTGCATTGAATTACGATATGTTGACTGCGACTTTCAATGTTTTTAGGCAATACTACTACCATTACCAAAGAAGTATGGAACAATTGTAAAACTGTTTACAGTCCAGTGAGCCAGTATTTGATTTTTGTAAAACAATGCCTTCGTGTTTTCCAATAAGACAGACGTAATTACAAAAACTGTACGGTACAAACAAGGCTGGATTAATTGTAAGATGGCCAAAAGAGAGGAGTGAATTATACAATTGCTGAATTTACTGCCGTAATTTATAAAGGGCTTCGGCTGCCCTGCAAAAATCGTAAGTCAATAGGTATAACTTCATAAAGTACTTTATATAATTTTCAACTGAATTACCAGATTGAAGGTCGGCAAAACGTCACCGATAAACATTCAAAACAAATGTATTCCACTGTCAGCATGTGCAGAAGAAGAAGGTTAAATTTGTTTACTTATGTACCATCATTACCATCATTTATAGTTTGACATGGTTTGACATAATAGCATTTAAAAATGGACATATGAAGCAGCATGCAAACGAGAGAGAAACAAATGACAACCATGCTACTCTCCTTAAGCAAAGTCAAATGGCTTAATTGCTTCGTTGCTTGTCTTTTGAAAAACGTATGACTCCACTTAATTATACTTCTACCCCTCTGATCGTTACATGAATCATCAAAAATGAAAAATAGGATTGAAAACTTTGAAAGCTGTATTTAACTTATTATAGCCCATCAATTAAGTATTTGCAATAGTCAATATGACATGCCACTCTACGCTATAAAGTCAAACAAGACTTTGAAACAGTAAAAATAAGACAATCGCAAATCTTTAGCATGAATAATTTCATTCTGGTAATTTAATGCATAATAAAATGTAATAAAAAGATGCAAAACAAATGACAAATTCATGATATTTTTCAAATCGGACAGGAGAGTAT
>JAANSM010002114.1:0-16013 GCA_036850725.1 Orchesella villosa
TGATGAAAACTGGTGGCAGGGTTTCAGAAACGTCCACAACGCAAATATGGGCGCGACAAATGTAGAGGCGACCATTGTTATAGTTGTTATACTCATTTCGGATGACCCATAAATCCCACCTTTGGATTTTCTGGCTTCAGTTTTAACCGTAATGCTGTGATTGATGAGTGTTCCTTGGAATTGTTTGGTGGTGCAATTAAAAAGTTGATAAATTGCCGATTTGCACTGAATGCAAGCTATCGCCGCGCTCACACTGCTACCATGTACTGACGCAAAGAATGTATTAAAAAGGTGGATTGATGGCGACACATTTCCATTCAAAAATGTGAGACAGAAACGGACAACCCAAATAGTGTAAATTATACAAAGGAAATACATAAAAAATTTCCATTGTGAGAGATACGAAGGACAAGTTTCAACACGAATGTAGGTTTCATTGTCCCAATTGTATGGAAATAGACGAAAGCGCCGACCAACTAAAATGAAACTTTTTAGAACGTCTAAAGTTATCCTTAAAACCATTCTTGGTGCTTGAACAGTGGCCGATGTTGAGTTGAAAGCTAAGGTCTGACAACTTGCAGAAAATTTTCGCTAGAGTTTGATATTAAACGAATTGTATTTCCAGGAGAGTAAAGGAAATGACTATTAATTTACTCTTAAAATATTAAATAAATTGAACGGAGCATTTCGGTGGATCAAATACATGATAAAAGTTATTAAATCCATACAAGCATTTTCCACATATATTTTAATAAGGACCTGCAGAAGGAAATCACACTTATGACAACGGTCAAAGTGAACATTTAATCAATGAAGAAATTGATTTCCTTTTAGTTTACCTCATTCGGCTACGGCCAATAGCTCCCAACTCTCCAATTTAGTTTAAAATGACTAATGAAACATTCAGTTTTACCTGAAATATTGGAAATAATTCATACGCAACGATTTAATCCTATAATTTCCCGGACGGTTTGTTATCGTTATTCTCATCTAAACCACCAAGTATTTATATAGAGACCCAACAAACCGTTGTATAAACAGACTCGGTAGCAGATTAGCTAGGTGACATAAATCGTAAGCTATAATTACCGTTCATATTCACAGAGCAATTATTACCTATAACAAACTACCAGGAAATATTATACTCCTGGAAAAATTAAATAATTGTTTCTTGTATTTGTCAGTTCACCTGGATGGCTATCACGGGCACAATTGAACTCCAATAGCTGTTTGTTCGCTGCTTTCTTTCGGAATTGCTTGATGCTTGAGGTCATAAGGCTAAGGCTAAACGAAATAGTACTGCCCGTAAAGCTCGCTTTCACCTTGTATATTTGTTCCGTTTGTTGTCACGGACGATAGGCATTTAAGCGGGAAATGATGTCGACGACACTTAACTTCTATTGAGAATTTTGAGAACCAACTAGTACTAGGTATACAAAAGTGTGTACAACATATACATAAAACTACTGGCCAAAAGACGCATCCAGCAGCGACATTTTTAAGTGCTTTAGGCTTTAGGCTACGAAATTGTTTATTGTAAGACATTCTTAGGTATTAGCAGGAAGATTAACAATTTGATAATTAAAATTAACCTTGCTTTTGTTTAGCTACAATGTACTAATGATTGAATAGCATTGAATTAATTATCTGATCAAATGTTTCTCAAAGTTAAATTCTGAAATTGTGATTTTGTGTGTAGAAAAAAATCAGTGGAAGCAAAGTTACATATCACCCTTTCCCTTTCCTGCTAGAGTATATGCCCATTGTAACACTTCTTGGTTGTAAAATAATTTTTCAAGATTGAATAGAACATCCTCACTGCTCGTGCATTGTATATGAGCAGGGATCGGAAGATTAAATGGAATGGGGGAAAAGATTAGAGATTACAGATTAAGTTAAATATTTTCGTTCTCGAGATCACAGATTAAAGATTATCTAATTTTTGCGGGGCTCCTTAGATTACAGATTACGAGTTTTTTTCCCACTCATTCAGATTACGGATTAGAGATTAATTTCATCTGATTATTTTTTAGTACAGATTAAAGGAAGAAGTAACCATTTAAGAAAATTGTCGTAGCTTTAATTCAAATTAAATTATAAAAATTCCTCGAGGATTTATAAGTTGCATCTAAGCCGAATATATAATAATAGATACTAAACCAAAATAGTAAAAATTAAATCCCAGAACCCTTCAAAACGGAATAAAAACTGAAATTGTTCTTCAATAAAACAAATTATCAAATGTCGTCACAAAATCTTGGCTTGGGAAGTTGAATCTCTGATTGATTACACTCCGAAAATATTATCATAGAATGACTATATTACTCCGTTTCATAGCATAATCAACAAGCCAGAAAATCAATATTTTTCTTCTATATTATATGCTGCAGAAGTAGCATATTCAACTAAAAATCTTTAATTTGTAATTCTGAACGCTGATATTTTGGAATTTGCTTCCGAAAATGAAGACTTTGTAGGACAAAATTTTATATTCTTAGAATTTCATAATCTGATGAAGAGATTAAAAGATTAGTCGTTCTGAAAGCATGTTTAGAATATAGATTACAGATTAGGCTTTTCGGTTTGGCTTTTGGAGATTATACGATTACAGATACAGATTACAGATACGATTACGATTACAGACCGTAGTCGATTCCTGAGATTACAGATTCAAGATTACGAGAATACTAACAAGATTAAATAATCTGAATACTGTAATCTAGATTAGCTCCGAACCCTGTATATGAGAAGGCCCACTTCAATATTCAAACCTTCCAACGAAATCCGACCACCCTTAAATATTAATTTTTTATTGGATTCATGATAGTCCTTCAAAAATTCTGCGTACTCTTTATTTTTTCGGAGTAAATTATCGATTCTAAATTCTCGACAATGTGGAAAGTGGTAATGTGAGAAAAAAATGAAAATTTTGGAATTCGAAAATGCAAGGATGTCCATTAACCTTGGAAAGCGAAACGAAAACAGGTGATATTTAGAACAACTCAATTATGTGTATTTACCAGCATACTATATATTTACTACTGTAGTATTAGTATAAGTCGCACAATTATCGATTGAAATTTTCAAAATCAAGTACAACCCAAAGTAATTAAAAGCTTGGGCTGTAAGTATTAATTTCCAATCAAAATTAAATCAATTGCCATATCAATTGCAAACTGGTACAGTACAAGTGGCGTTTCCCCTTCGAAAAAGTTATCGGAGAAGAACTTAACCTTCACAATCGAAAACGACTTCCAGTATTTTTGGATTAACGCTACAGATCCAGGTGCTTTTTCTAAAGCAGTTACTAAACTCATTCCTTGATGTTTAACTAGCGTCGTTGCGCATTCTGCAAAAACTCGAGCTGAAAATCGAAAGCAAATCAAGATTACAATCGTTGGGATTAAGAGGCAAATACAGAATGCTACCAATGCGGCCAAATCCATGCAGGCAAACTGGGTGATGAGACAGTATGAGGCGATTACAACGCACAGGGACGTCCCAGCAATAAAAACAAGAATGAAGGATTTTTTGTGGGTGTCGTTAAAGAGATTCGAAATAATTTGAATTTCCCGATATGATTTGACGGCGTCCAATAACTCCTTTTTGTTTGCAGAAGCATTGCTTCTTATTCCAGTTATTTTCCTGTTAATTTAAACGAATCTTGGATTGATAAGATTGGAATAACTTTCTGAATTAAAAGCATGTTAGTTACCTTTGGAAACAGATGAGCATGTATTTCATGGAGAAATTCCCAATCAAAATATTTAATGCAGACGCCAACATATCGAAATTTAAAAGGGTTCTCCAACACACGTAATTACCCCACACAATCAACACTTGTCGGAAAATTTCCAGTGGGATAGAAACATCTTTAAGGGAATATTGCAGCAAAGGCGGTGTAATATTCCAGGGAACTTTTGGAGCAAGGAAAATTGACAAAGTGAACAGTGCACTCAAAGAAAGATAGCTTATCCGAAATAATTTGCTCGTCAATAATACGAATTGACACTCCAAGTTATTTTTCCAAAACGATTCATCATCGCTTTGAACATGACGAATATCAAAGCTGATCAATTGATTGATTAATGTGACAACACCCCGGGAATGTTTTTGATGAAGATAAATGAGAAAGGAAACCAATGAAGTCATACCAAGGATAAAGATACTAGTGCTTTTCTCAAATGTGGTCATTTTCTCCCGTTTTCTTGCCATTTTGTCCGCAATAGGTAACGATGCTATGAAGAGAATGAAAATGTGGATTTTCCATTGTTTCCAAAATTTTGGATTCCATTTAAGAATATACGGTCTGGAGGAAGTTGTGGCGGTTTTTTGAATACTGTACGGATAAGCAAAACCCAGTAAGTTAAATTTTCCACACACACGCACAGTGTGTTGTATTTCTTTTGCAATTCCCGTCTTTATCAACATGATTGCGTAGCTTTGCACTTAAGATGTTTTTTTTGTTGAACTATAGATGATGAAGGAGTAGCTCGAAATGATGAAATGATTCGAGTATAATTTACTTTTATGTTTAAGAGAATGTAAATGTTATTTTCAATGCCAAGCTTCGAAAGAAATTTCACAGTAGTTATTAAGCTTTCATAAACATCTTCCGGATTTTAAAGCATATAGTGCCTCTCATATTCTACATGATTTTGCTACGATATCCGAGCAAACCTACTGAATAAAAGATTTATAGCAAAATTGTAGCGAATTATCACATCAGTTTTAGAAATAGGACGGTTTCTGCCATTATGTTTTTATGATGATAATCAAACCGAAGCGATTATGTGCTGGGATATATATCGGTGGACGCTCCTCAAGGCTCAAGTACGAGATGCGTAGCGTTCAACGGGCAGAGATAAGTTCTATTTGGTGCTTGAAATCAAGATGCTTATTGATACTTCTGAGTTTTTAGGTGGTCGTCGATGCCTACTTGTATACTATTATAGTCTCTGATGTGTACCGTTTGTATGAATGCGAGGTAAAGTTGTGGAAGTGTGCCGAGTCGAAACACACGGAAAGTTGCGGCAGAGATAGGAATCGAGCAGACGATGATAGGTTTTATGGCATAATATACGATGTTGTTGAAAGGTAAAAAACAAGCGACTGGCTGTTGTTCAAGAAGAAATGCTTTTTTGCGTTGAATTTAAGCGAAAATTACTCATGCAATGAATAATGGTCTGCATCTCTCCATTCGTGTGGGCAGTAGGGAAACTGTTGAGCAACAACATGTTACCAAACAGCTAAAGAAAAAATACGGGGGAAGGTTGCCCTATATACTTATATCATGTAAAACAACATGAATTGAATACATTGGTATTGGTTAGATTTATCTAAAATTAATATACCCCAAAAATTTACAAGGGCGCCTATCTACGCCGAAGCGTGTGGTGAGCTTTTGGTGGCTCATAGAATAATTGTGTACGAATAGTTTATTTCTTTCGCTTTAATAACCATTCGTTTTGGCAAAAGAATTTTTAATGCAATCGGGATGTATATAATGTTTAAGAGAAGCTTATATTTGCGGTTGTCAATATAGAAAGGAAACCATGATTATTATTTGGATTGGTGGTGGTTCATTTTGTAATCATCACGCAGTTTCTAAAGCTGACGATCAATGGTTTAGCTTTACTCCACACGCACGCTAACCTAAGATTTATGCCACAAACGAAAAGAATTTTACATCGGTTGATAATATTTCATGAAGGAAAGATGGACAACCATTTCTTCATTTTTCCTAATAGACTCTAAATGTAGGTAGATGCTATAACCAGAATAACCAGGATATCCTTTTTCTACTTTCTGTAACATTGCTAAATGTAATGATAGTTGGTTATTTACTTGGATCTAAAGCAACCTGCTGAATATCAGCAATCTCATTGAATTATTGATGTATTGTATGAAGTTCTTCATTTTATATAAATTTTATTATTCACAAATTAAATACCGATAATTGATGTAAGATGTAACATTTAAAGATGTAAGACAAAGATTTCGATTTTATTTATTATGACAACTATCAGAATATACTAATGTCATATTTCATGTTAAAATGGCAACACCAATTGAAGTAACATTAGAAATTAATTACGGTTAAAGTCATTTAAGCTCTTGAACGTTAGTTTAAAACTAAAAAAATAGTAAATAAATGATGAAAAGAATAATGAAAATCTAACAAATCAAATTGACATATCCGATTTATTCCGCAGTCTAAATTGATACAAGTTTATTTCCCACCCCAAATGTCACGATAGTAGCAATATCCATTTGACGCGCAGTATTGATTGGCTTGTAGGCAGTGGCAGCTCAAGGCGCATTGGCCAGGGGGCTAATAATATAAAAGAAATGACATTTCAGCAATACATTGAATTAACGTTCTTACACATTTTATATACAAATGTTACACGAATGGTGGAATAACTTAATTCTTACATAAAGTATGTAAGTACAGGCTTGTCTTCGATTTCGCCTAAGCACATTCTTGATAATTGGGGCGTTGTCACCACCAAAATTTGTAGTTTCACTTGTTTTTGTCGATTTAGCAATTGCAGCAGGGGAAAGTTTGAAGGAGTTAGCTTTGCAGCTATCCAACCCACAGAATACCAATAAGAAAAGTACCCAACAATAGGGTGCTAAAAAACGAATAAAACTTCATTTTTTGAGAGCTGATTGTAATTGCAAATTAATTTGATAAGGTACAGTGCTTAAGTGGAAATAATAGACAAATTCCTCCATTTATATCGTTTGTAGGAGGAAGTTGGACGTTATAAACTTATAATTTAAGTGCTAGTTGTTGTGGTTTCCTGCAGTTTTTCCTTAAAACTTTTCTTCCTTTTGATAGTTCTGTGTGGCTCAATAAATACAAATCATACGGTGCTTACAAAGCATAAAACATATAATATATATTGTTTAAAGCTGTTTCGGAATAAATGAAATATATAAGCGAAGGAAGTCATTGGTGAGCGTTTATTATTAACTGCCTTGCGACAATAAATCAAAACCATAGTGCTAAAAATCAACCTTAAACGGATTTTACAAGGAGGAGGATGTGGTAAATATCTAAGTGTCCTGAAACCAACGGAAAAGGATGTTAACATTATTAGCAATATGGTTTATTGTCATCCTTTCCTACGTTAATTTTTAGTTTGGTTAAGTTTTATCCTTTTCTATATTTATTTAGTGCATTGTCCATGTAATTCTACGCTGTAAGTACGTTGTATATGCATGCAATCAACAGGATATATTTTTTAAACTCGTAAGTAAATTGATTTTGGCATATGGAGAATCCAAAGGAAATTAGTGGTAAAGGAAATGCAATAAATTAAAACAACAAAAAATAGTATTATATCAAAATTGGTTTGCGGCTATGCGACGCAAGTAGAGTGCTAAGAGGAAATCAACTAACAATAAGGGTTTACTGTCAATTTTCTGCGATGGATGTGGTTAGTTTCCGAGTTTTCATGCAGATTGGTTTTTTATGTTGAATATATAATTTAATTTACACGTCGTGAATAATTAATTTGAAATTGAGGATTACTCGGAGATGCACATTAAACGAAATTCTGTGCTGTGGAACTTCATGAAAAAATTGATTTTGCTCAATCCATGAGTCAGCTCACACTCGGCGTTTTAATGTATGATATGTTATATTTCTTGAGTTTTAATTACATTCAGCAGTTTTCCTACTATTACTTAACTTTCGAGAACATAATGCAATGCCAGTATCATGAACAAAATAAATGATAGCTGGATGGGTTTGAAACAAGTTACAGTTTTAAGCGAACCAAAAATGGAATATTTGGAAAAGTCGAAATTACACTTTGGTTTAATTTTTATTTATATGATATGAGAATTCACAGAAAGTCAATTATAAAAGCAGTCAATCGGTATTACTAAAATCATCATAAATTATGATAAAAAATTGTAGCAAGTATGCATAATTATGTAATTTTAGGTAATTTGTGTTTACACAATAAGGTTTAATTTAAAAGAAACGTAAAAACCTTCCATTAGTATTTTCAATCACACCCATAGCCCATAAGTACCCCTACCATTACGGGAGCGACACCGCCTTATTCCGCTACTGTACGGTGATGGATTGCAAAATTGACCAGGACCACAGTGACAGTCACTTATGCATTGACCTGTTGGCTATTAATATATAAAAAATAAAGTTGAAATTTGTAACATTACATAAATAATTGAATGAAGATTAGGTAAAAATATCAATAATATCTTACCAACGCTGGTGGGACAAGGTACAAATTGCCGTCGTTTACGGTTTAAAATCTTGGTTATTGGAAGAGATTTATATACTTGCCCAGGACACAGCATTGCACTTGCCCAATTAGAGAATGCAAAATAAAATGCCCAATAATAGGGAACTCATAAACGTGTTTGTCTTCAAATCGAAGACAAACTTAATTAAATTGCCTCACCACAATTTATATAAAAATTTACAGGATGTGAGAGTATGGCAGTTTATAATTATAGCGTTAGCTTATTAATTTTTTTTCCAGTTCCAGGCTTTTTTTATGAATTAGTGCGTCCGGTTTTGTTTTTAATTATAGTGTTCTGTCTCTTCTATTTAAAGTTTCTTGTTAACTTTATTACAGAATTTACTTTTCTTTGTTACCTTATACTTTCACTTTTCAAATGGAGATAGTGCAATATAAATACTTAAAGATATATTAGTTATAGTCCTTGTTTTATCTTCACAAAAGACCGCAATTCGCATTGCAGTCTGACTTGCCTTTATTCTAGCGGTTTCTGTATTATTTGTGGCAATGTTTATGTTGTCATCAAGCACAAGGAGAAAGTTTTCCAACCCTAAGCTTTTGGTTGTTCGTCAACCACAACCAATCCTTTTTGGGTTTTTAAGTTATCAATTTCAATAACATTAACAATATTTATTTCACAACCTAAGATACCATGTTTTATGTATCTTCATAGGTACTTAAGCATGCAGTTGCATAATGTAAAAGCAATTTATAACATATTATAGATACGTGTGCCTCTACGTCTGGAGAAAATACCAAGGGAAGTTAAAGGTAGCAAACCATTTGCACAAATTTACTTGTATTTATTGTATTTTGGAATTTAATTTTATCTCCCTCCCGTTCAAGCCATTCCTTTATCAGTGTTCTAAATATTGTTTGATGCTCCACGATCATAAAACGTGATTCTACATCATCAATTCACAGTCCAAAAAGTATTAGAGATAACGATATATAATAAAACATTAAGGAGATCTATTTAGAGATCAGGGAGCTAAAGATAGTTCACGCCGTCCTGGACTTAAAAACTAGAAGCATTGTTCGTTGCAAGCAAAACCGAATCATTGCCGGTGCTCTCCCTCTATCCACCGGATGGAAAGGTCCTGAATAAAGCTTTAATTCAGAAAATGACCTAATACTTTTTCTAATAAATTTGCTGCTTCGAATTAACTCCCATCTTTTAAGGGAACAAATAAATCGTTTAGAGTAGCGAAACTCATTGCTTGCCCCATTTAACAACGTAAATGAAAGTACCGTCAAAAATACGGAATAAACAATCATTAAGAAATACAAAAAATGGGGAATTTTTCCATACGACATAATGCTCGTATACATGCATGCAATAAGGACCACTGCACCAAACACTTGAGCACACGGCAGTAAATGCATTTGTGAGAAGGAATTAATAAAAAAGGTATACAAATTGTAATTTCTTAAACGACATCAATATTTTCCTTTGCTTTTCTTGGCTACTGATGTTGCTATAGTGTGGAGACACGAGCGAAAGTCGTTTTAGACTATCATTCCATATCTTTACAGCTACTCCAAAAAGCACTACGTGAAACCCCCAAATTATAAATGGAACGTAGAGCAGCATTATTGATTCGAGAAAGTAGCAAATTATTTGAAAAACTATTGACGAGCACATTTCCGGATAGAAAAATGAAATGACGCTTGATGAAAACTGGTGGCAGGGTTTCAGAAACGTCCACAAAGCAAATATGGGCGCGACAAATGTAGAGGCGACCATCGTTAAAGTTGTTATACTCATTTCGGATGACCCATAAATCCCACCTTTGGATTTTCTGGCTTCAGTTTTAACCGTAATGGTGTGATTGATGAGTGTTCCTTGGAATTGTTTATTGGTGCAATTAAAAAGCTGATAAATTGCGGTTTTGCACTGAATACAAGCTATCATCGCGCTTACACTACCACTATGTACTGCCGCAAAGAATGTATTAAAAAGATGGAGTGATGGCGACACATTTCCATTCAAAAATGTGAGACAGAAACGGACAACCGAAATAGTGTAAATTATACAAAGGAAATACATACAAAATTTCCATTGTGAGAGATACGAAGGACTAGTTTCAACACGAATGTGGGTTTCATTGTCCCAAGTGTAGGGAAATAGACGAAAGCGCCGACCAACTAAAATGAAAGTTTTTAGAACGTCTAAAGTTATCCTTAAAACCATTCTTNTAGAGCGTCTAAAGTTATCCTTAAAACCATTCTTGGTGTTTTAACAGTGGACGATGTTGAAAGTTAAGGTCTGGCAACTTTTAGAAAATTTTCACTAGAGTTTGATATGAAATGAATTTTATTTCCAGAAGAGTAAAGGAAATGACTATTAATTTACTCTTCAAATATTAAATAAATTGAACGGAGGCATTTCGATGGATCAAATATATGGTAAAAGTTATTAAATCCATACAAGCATTGTCCACATGTATTTGGATAAGGATCTTCATAAGGGAATTATTGAATTAGTAATACACACACAGTAAAATACGGTAGTATAGTAGTGCATCAAGGAGAGTTTGTGAAGGTTCGAAATTAATTCGGACTGTACGACTGAGGGTTGGCTATGAATGTCGACTTTTCTTCCTTTAAATACCTACGCGGAAATTATACTTATGAAAACGGTGAAACAGGACGTTTAATAATTGAAAAAATTAATTCCGTTTGGTTTAAGTCATTCGGCTACGGCACATAGTTCCCAACTCTCCAATTTAGTTTAAAATGACTAACGAAATCTTGATTAAGTTTACCCGAAATGTTTGAATTCGTTATTTTAATTCATATGCGACGATATAATTCCTTAATTTCCTGGGCGGTTTCTTAGCCGTATCTAAATCACCAAGTCTATCTATAGAAACCCAACAAACACTTCTATAAACACATTTTATATACGATTAGCTAGGCGATATAAATCGTAATCTATAATTACCGTTCATATTCGTAATAAAATTATTACGTATAACAAACTGTCATGTGAAGTATTATAGTTGTGGCCAAAATTAAAAAAATTGTTTTTTTTTGGTATTTGTCAGTTCAACTGGATGCCTATCACGGGCGCAATTGAACTCCAATCGCTGTTTGTTCGCTGCATCTTTCGGAATTGCTTGATGCTTGAGGTCGAAAGGCTAAGGCTAAAAGAAATAGTATTGCCTGTAAAACTCGCTTCCACCATGTATATTTGTTCCGTTTGTTGTCGTGGACGATAGGCATTTAAACGGGAAATGATGTCGACGACGCTTAACTTCTATTGAGAATTTTGAGAACTAATTAGTACTAGGTATACGAAACTGTGTGCAACCATATAAATATACACATTGAACTCCAGATTCCGTTTACGATACATTATCGAATTCTGTGATTTCTTAGGCAAAAGTCGGAGGACCATGTTTTCATGCTTTCAAAATTTTAGACTTATCATGCATTAACTGTGGAAAGTTGACCAAGTCACAGTTGGGGTTTTAGGAATTAGTATGGGTGGTAAAAATAATTGCTCAGTTAGAAGTTTTGTCCACACTAAACTGAAAGTAGTTTTGGCTATATCAGTGGTACAATCTCGACACATTTGTGCAAAACGACAAGTTTTAAATGTATTTTGTTACTTTATTCTATTGTCAATATAGAGAACCCTGTGCGTCGTCATGGACTGGATTTTTCAAACTTTGAGTAGTCAAAGAAATATGGTCCTTAAATGAAGATATACAAAATCACAGAAAAAATGAATTATTTGGTGGGATATATCTATTACACTGTCTATGTGTGCAGCATATACATAAAACTAGTGACTAAAAGACACATCCAGCAGTGACATTTTTAAGTACTTTAGGTTTTTGTTTATTGTAAGACATTCTTAGGTAGTAACACGAAAGGGGTAATTTTGATAATTAAAACTGACCATGCTTTTGTTTAGCTACAATGTATTAATGATTGAATAGCAATGAATTAATTATCCGATCGAAGGTTACTCAACGTTAAATTCTGAAATTGTGATTTTGTGTGTAGATAAGAATCGGTAGAAGCAAAGTTAGATATCACCATTTCCTGCTAGAGTCTATGCCAATTGTAATACGTTTTCGTTGTAAAATCATTTTTCAAGATTGAATTGAACATACCAGTGCGTGCCTTGTATATGAGAAGGCTCAATTTAAACCATCCAACGAAAACCGGCCACCCTCGAATACTAATTTTTTATTGGATTCATGGATAGTCCTTCAAAAATGCTACGTGCACTATTTTATTTTTATATTTTCGGAGCGAATCATCGATTCTAAATTTCCGACAATGTGAAAATGTGAGAGAAAAATGAAAATTTAGGAATTCGACAATTAGAGGGATAGTGGCCACGTGAAATCAGACAATTCAGTGCGCTGACATATCGCGTATTTTTACCATCAAAAATGTATAATATTTATTTTTTCATGCAGAGTTTAGCGGTGGTTTTAGTTTTTGAATATGAAGCCATACGGCTTAGAAAATGACGCCCTAACTCCCATTTTTGAGGCAAATGAATGCTCCTAGCATTTAAACTACGCGTTATAGGCTATAAGTTGCATTTCTCAAATTGTTTCTTGAGCATAGCTGGACCATCTACAATTTTGAAAATTTCGATTTTATGAAACTTTTGGCCGTTAACATTGCAATGTTTGGCGACATGTGACGCCCAGTCACAAGCAGTATACTCCTTGGAGTTGATTTTAATTTACATTACTGATGGATATTAGTTAATTACCGTTTAAACTTTGGAGTATACTGCTTGTGACTGGTAGATATAGACCTCCAAACTTTGGAAATTTTACCCGCGCCTTTATGCACAAGCAAAACTGCCACTCAGAAAATTACTCAATGCTCTACTGTGTTGGCAATCAGCAAAGCAGCGCTTTATTGCTGAATTGCTGTTTTGCTTTTTAAGCAGCTTTTTTGCTTATCAAAATCTGATGACTTTATTGCTGTTTTCGCTTTTTTGCTGTTTTGGGAAAGTTGTTTTAATTTTTCATCTGTAAATGAAATCCTTTTGTACTCTAAACACTTCATAATTGTGGTATCATTCTTACAAGTTAGATTTGTTTCCACTTCCTTACTTGTTAGTCTGCATCATGTCATTTCCAATAGCATTGTTCAAAGCTTGAGTCTGATGTAAATTGTATGGAATTTTATTGAAACAAGCAATCCAGCACGAAAACAGCAATAAAGCACCAAAACAGCAAAAAAGCTAGAAAACAGCAATTATGCAAAAAAGCATGTATTTTTGGTCGAAAAAGCGCTGTTTTGCCAACACAGATGCTCTACGACTAATGTACATAAACCCAGCGCACAGAATTGTCTGATTTCATTTGGCCACTATCTGGATGTTCCTTAACCTCGGAAAGCGAAACGAAAACAAGCGATATTTAGAACGACTCAATTATGGGAATTTAGAAGCGTACTATGTAATTAATCAAAGGCGTAAGTCGCACAATTATCGATTGAAATTTTCAAAATCGAGAACAACCTGGAAATTATAAGACCTTGGGCAGTAAGTATTAATTTCCAATCAAAATTAAATCAATTGCCATATCAATTGAAAACTGGTGCAGTACAAGTGGCGTTTCCCCTTCGAAAAAGTTATCGGAGAAGAACTTAACCTTCACAATCGTAAATGACTTCCAGTATTTTTGGATTAACGCTACAGATCCCGGTGCTTTTTCTAAAGCAGTTACTAAACTCATTCCTTGATGTTTAACCAGCGTCGTTGAGCATTCTGCAAAAACTCGAGCTGAAAATCGAAAACAAATCAAGATTACAATCGTTGGGAGTAAGAGGGAAATAAAGAATGCTACCAATGCGGCCAAATCCATGCTGGCAAACTGAGTGATGAGACAGTATGAGGCGACAACGCACAGGGACGTCCCAGCAATAAAAACAAGAATGAAGGATTTTTTGTGGGTGTCGTTAAAGAGATTCGAAATTATTTGTGTTTCCCGGTATGATTTGACGGCGTCCAACAACTCCTTTTTGTTTGCATGACCCTTGTTTCTTATGCGAGCTATTTCCCTGTTAATTTAAACGATTTAAACTTGGGATTTAAAATAAAACTTTTTGAATTAAGAACATGTTAGTTACCTTTGATAGCAGATGAGCATGTATTTCATCGAGAAATTCCCAATCAAAATGTTTAAAGCAGAAGCCAACATGTCGAAATTTAAAAGAGTTCTAAATCACACGTAATTGCCCCACACAATCAAAACTAGTCTGAAAATTTCCAGCGGGATAGAAACATCTTTAAAAGTTGATTGCAGCAAAGGCATTCGTATTCCAGGGAACTTTTGGAGCAAGGAAAATTGACAAAGTGAACAGTGCACTCAAGGATAGATAGCTTATCCGAAATAACTTGCTCGTCAATAGAACAAATTGACACTCCAAGTTATTTTTCCAGAATGTTTCATCATCGCTTTGAACATGACGAATATCAAAGCTGATCAATTGATTGATTAATGTAACAACACCTACGAGAATGTTTTCGATGAAGATAAATGAGAATGGAAACAAATGAATTCAATCCAAGGATAAAGATACTAGTGCATTTCTCAAATGTGGTCATTTTCTCTTGTTTTCTTGCCAGTTTGTCTGCAATAGGTAAAGAAGCAATGAAGAGTATGAAAATGTGAATTTTCCATTGTTTCCAAAATTTTGGGTTCCATCTAAGAATGTATGGTCTAGGGGATGTTGTGGCAGTTTCTCCAATACTGTACGGATAAGCAAGACTCAGTAAGTTAAATTTTCCACACACACGCACAGTGTGTTGTATTTCTTTTGCAATTCTTGTTTTTATCAACATGATTGCGTAGCTTTGCGTTTAAGACGTTTTTGGTTGAACTGCAGAGGATGAAGGGATAGAGCGAAATGATTCGAGTATGATTTACATTTCCGTTTAGGCGACGGTAAATGTTATATTCCATGCCAATCTTCCAAAATATGGCACAGTAGTTATTAAGCTTTCATAATCGTGATCCGTATGCGAAAGAATAGTGCTTCTCATCCTATATGATTTTTGCTACGATGTTCGAGCCAACATAGGGATATTCTGAATAAAAGATTTCGCGGGAAATTGGAGGGTATTGGTCTGAATGGAGGTATCCTATTATCAAAATAATGATACCTCTCTACCTCATTGAATGACCTGATGCCTCAACATCAACGGAATGTGCTATTGGTGAAGGATGATGATCTACATACCAAACCGCACCCTCTGCAGCACCAGAAGAAAGACAGAATCTCTCCACTAGGACCTTACGTCAGAAACTGGATGAACTCGGGAGGACAAGGAACAGGGCCCAAACAGGACGGCGAATACATGCTTAAGCCGCCCCTGTGAAATTATATTGGTCGACAGTCGTAGCCGAAAATAATATCACACACAACGCACAACTTAGTTTCTCGTACGACTATTTATTACGCAGCTCTAGAATAGAGCTCGGTTATAATTTAACAAAGTTTGTCTGTCCGTCCGTATGCACTCTCCTGGCCACATACATTGATCTATTTGGACCAAATTTGGTATGCTGGTAGTACACCTTCAGGGCTCAGCACCGAATACGTTTCAATGAATTTTGTCAAGTGGTTCGAAAGTTATTGGCGGGAAACCATACTGTCACCGATTATATTTCCGTATGCTCCCCTGATCACATACATTGATCGATTTGGACCAAATTTGGTCAACAGGTAGTATGCATTAGT
>JAANSM010002115.1:0-16012 GCA_036850725.1 Orchesella villosa
GAAACTACCAGACGTTGATAAATCAAGCAAATTGTACTGATGAACAAATGTTTTCTATGCTTTGAAATTAAGTGAGGTAATATAAAACAACGGGGAGGAACCACATAAAAACCTTAATCTAATAAAACTAAGATACAGTAAGCTAGTACGATAAAGAAAGCTAAGCAACACAGTTTAATTAATAAAAAAACATTTTCCAGCCCAGACTAACTAAGCAGAACTAGGATTTATCAAATTGTAACATCGCATTGTTGTAAAAAGTGTACAATTTCACCGTGAGAACCAAATATCTATCTAGTGGCCAGGGAAAAGTGTAATTTTGAAATAGAATTGGTGATTGGGTTATTTACTCAACGTTTTCTGCCGACATAGTTCATTTGAGTACACAGTTTTCGTTCGTTTTTGTAGACGATTGAGCAAACGAAGGAGACCAAGAAGAGACCTCATTACCACGTTGACGGAGCGCAAATATATACCTCCAGTATGAACACAGAACTGTTCGAATAAAAACCAGTGTCAGAACATCAGTTCCTCAATTGTACCCGTCAATGAAAGTCTAATCATACATATATATACTAAGCATCCTTTAAGTAGTTAGATAAAGACGTAATGCTTATGACTTCTGCGGTAGAGTAGCATAACAAAATTGGTATATCTTCATGTAATTTTCGTATTTTCATCTTACCATTGTTCTCCTAATGTATTTGCTTATCTACACGACATTTTTCCAGCTTCAAGTGACGTACAAACTACCAAATGCCATATGGGAGACTGTTACAATCATTTGCAACGACCACTGTACTTATGCAATCAATTACCACACGAGCTCATATCCTCATACAATGTTCATATGGCAAGGATTTTATTGTTATGGTTATTACTCCAGAAAGTAGCTTGATGTTTCTTTTCCAGAACAAGCATATACGTATTGTTTTTCCAGCTTCTGGCGTTTGATACTCAAATCCCCACATTTAGTTACAGAATCAAGTATCTTTTTGCCACTCGATGTCGTATATATACATTGTTCCAAGTACATTAACCGCCGTTTAGCACTGCTAATGCTGTAATTAGTTAGGAAAGATATTGATACGCAAATCCTTGTTAATGATAATGGTTTTAGGAGATGAAAACTAAGAAAACCACATGCTTCTAAACATTGAAGTAATAACCATTCCAATTTAGTTTAGTGGGTTGAAATAGTTTGTCTGAACCCCCGCGCACAACTTTTGGAAAAGGAAGGGAATGTATATATAGTTTCAAGCCTAGACTTACTACAATACTTGTATTTTTACGTTTTGTAAGGGATCTTTTGTGCGATTGATACAATTTATGGTACAATTGATGATGTGCAGTTTTGTCTTGTAGATTAGCAAATGTATGCGGGAAGAAAGTGACAAATACTACGCACATCTTCCAAAAAGGCGTAATGATTGTAAAAACCAATTTCATTGAATGTGTCTGTGGTACGTTTTCCAATTGCAGAGAAGGGTACAGTAATGGCATGCTTCATTGTTTGGCAATCTGCAGGCTATGATGTTGAAATGCAGGGAAGCAGCAAACTCATGAAGGTTTGCTTGAGTTTCTATTCCTGCTTTCTCTACTGAAAAATTATTTGTCCTCCCTCCATTGTGCCTTTATCACAACTTTATAACAGAATTATTCGCAAGCTGCTAGTTGTAAATGAGAAAATGTGATGCTGTATATAGGTTGCATTGTGCAACTCACAAAAGAAGACAACAGGAGAGTGCAAGAAGTATCTCGTCTCTTTTCGCGTTTTACACAATTCCAGCGGAAGTTGGCTGCAAACCGGGCTCATAACTTAAGCGAGAAGGTTGACAATAAATTCCTGAAACTAATATTTTATTGTCATTTTGTATTTTTCATCACTTACTTAATTTGTTCTTAGTAGTAAACTAACATGCAATTTGTGCACTTTCACTGTCACTTGAAACACAACTCTGTGGGTTTGTTATTTCATGTAACATTCATCATTGTTGAATTGCATACAATATTCAACATATACGTTAGCCCGGTTGAAATCAGTATACTAAAGAAATCAACTAGACAGCCAATGATGCCTGGTCCTAATCTCATCTGGACTCAGATGGAATGAATGGAATGAGGTAGTCGTGTTCCACTTCTTTCTAATCTAATGGTGTTTTACCAAAAGGCTGGTGCTTCCCCAGGTTTGGCAACACATTGTACAAATAACAATTTGTATATGACAGCGACAAATGAGTCAACGCTACAGGACTTTCACCAAACATGGTCGTGGCTCACTCATGGTAACGAGCTAAAATTTTGGACCAATTCCGTAACAGTCAGTAAATTCACTTTCAACTCCAAATTTCATAAATAAATCATAGTCCAGTTTTTATATCACATTCGTATCATAAAAAATCTTGTATTGAATTGTGCGAGTCTAACATTTGCTATTCATATTTCCTTTTTCATTATATACACATAGTTCCGATTTTGTTACTAAACAACTTTGTTTTATAGTCTCCTTAGCATGAACTAAGAGTCGAACAAAAACTGTGTTTGACCAAACATACTAAACAAACAATTTTTCAAGTTCATTGCATGTTATTATCATGACTACGTTGTATTGTATCCAAAAATCCAAATAAGATGAAATCTAAATTGGCTCCGTTCTGTTGGGATATGAAAGAATTTTTGTCATCACAATTTAAGGCTATTTTTAACGTCGATTTCGATTCCGTATCAAAAAAAATCGGCTTATGATTTGCCTTTGTCATCCTAATTGCCTTTGGAAGTTCCATAGAGCGTGATATCTGTAGACGTAAGCAAGTACATTAGTTTTAAGTAAAACTTGGTTCCTTTGAAAGCAAACACTTTGATAGCTATCAATCCAATTTAAGTTATTTATAGTTTTTTGCACGGTTCGCTTTTTCAGTTTACTTTATTTCAAAAGGGATAATGAGAATCAAGTGATTGACAAACAGTAACTTTTCAGTTTGCAATATATCAGAGTTACATCTTGTTGTTGAGTGGTTTGATCCATAAATAGTTACTAGGGACCTTCGAATCAGTGTAAAAATGAGCAACCTTTGATACATAACACGACTTTTCCGCTACGGAACTTCTTCATATACGCTTTCCTGGTAGTACTCAAAGTTTTTCAAACTTTTACCTTTATTGGAACATTTTCTGTCTGGTCCTTATGCATGCTGAGATCTGAACGCTAACTTGATATAGATAGCAACGTAGTGGTAGAATTTTGTGTACTAATGGGAAGTTATTGGTTGGCTCCAACATTATTTTTTACCCCCCGCACCAGTCATATCTTATTATTCTCATTGGGAAGGGTATAACGGCACAATTAGAAAGGTATTATTAATATGTGATGTAAGTGCGGGGTGATCTTTCAGCTACAAAAAAGTCATAGTTTGTTACACTAAGGTACCATTCCTTGTGTCTCTGCAACTATTTCTTTTCTTCCTATCTACAGCGGTGTTGAATGACTGAAAACAATGCAAATTGAAATGTCTCTTTCAAAATATGAAGACTACACAGAAAAATCACCCAGTCTGGAAGAACGTATATTGATAGACATTGATAAAAAAAAGTTTCTCTGAAAGGGAATCTCCAGTAAATTCCACAAATGCCAATGTTTTATTGCGGATGGCATGTAATGTATATATAGGTATAGTTTGGTATTTTATGGCATGCCCTCAAGGTCCCCCGAAACAATGAATGGGGATCGTGTGTCTCGAAGTCGAAAAGAAACTAGCGTGCTCGTTCCTATCTGCTCTTGGTTCCACCACCACTTTTTTCTCCAGATAAATATAAGGATAAAGTTCGTTCACTCGAACGTTTATAGTCATACATGAGCTCATCAGAAGGCATGCAAGAGAAAAGATGTAAAAAGTTTGGGAGCAATCGTTATGAGCAATGATACGGAACAAAAAAGAAAGAAAGTACAGAAATTGTACTCACTATCTAGAGGTTCCTGAGATTTCATTGTTCCACCTCCACTTTTTTTCTCTCTCTCTCAATAGGTAGTTTCGTTCACTATTGGCTTTCATGTTTAAGTTTGTCTTTCCTTTATATATCACACACGTAATTATTCAACTCGTCTGCATCTGTCGTCACAAAATTTCCCATTTTTATTGTTCTTGAGAAACTTCCATTTCCCGAAGACGATTTAGTCTGCTCTCACACTGCTGCTCTTTGTGTTGATGCGGTGATGCTACAGAAAAAACGCGTTTCACGGAGACAGTCGCAAATCAATTTAAAAAACACGTTTACCCGATTTTTAACTTTTTGTGTTATGTCACTTTTTCCCATTCTCAAGGATCCAATCCAATTTCCTTCGCTTTACACTTTGTGTTTTATGGATGTTGATGCGGTGATGCTACAGAAAAAACGCGTTTCACGGAGACAGTCGCAAATCAATTTAAAAAACACGTTTACCCGATTTTTAACTTTTTGTGTTATGTCACTTTCTCCCATTCTCAAGGATCCAATCCAATTTCCTTCGCTTTACACTTTGTGTTTTATGGCATCACTTACCTATACTTATTAAACGATATCTTTCATTTGCGTATTGATTTCAATGCTATTGAGCTCCAACTTTTGCAGTTAGTTTATGTCCACGGAATCCATCTATTATACAATGTGTGCAGGTATATATATTTGGTTGTTCATGTGAAAAATTTGAATAACTGTGTAAACTAAGACTTGAAGAAGTTGTTTATAACGGACCATTTTTTACTTCATGTATAATTCAGCAGATAAATTATACAGGCATTTATTTATTTATATAACTATATATAGCATAAATCTACATCAACGGGAAGAACTAAACATAACAGAAAATATAACCTTGACAGATTATAACAACAGAACTGTTCTAGTTTATATATATTACGTAAGTAATACTAGTAATTAATACAATCGTACATTTGAAAATACTGTACGTTCGATAAAACCTTTTGGAATGTTGATACACTGGGAAACGTTCACGACAATTCATTAGTGGTAAAGGAGCCCACTAAATACGTAAACTGCAAATAAAATATTGTAAACATAATATACTTAAATCTATCCTCTACGAATAGTGCATAGTATAAATTTTTATCCACTCAAAACAAAGTAGTTAAAATACTTTTACAAATGGCAAAACCCAACTCTAATCCGCCGATATCAATTTTTTAAACACATTTTAAAACTGCCAATACGTAAGTAAGTTCATGCATACAATGTATACTTACTACAACAATACAAATAGTATATCAGTTAGATATATATAGCCAACACCATTATCGTATGGTTTTAATACTTTAATATTACGACATAAAAGAGAAATTAAAAATCTGGAAGACCTATTCAGAGGGTGGATGTATTAGGTGTATTCACCATGTCTAGTTTCCATCCACTTCAACATTTTTTCATAGACTGGGATCAAATCTATGTCACGTTGTTCTGAAAAAATTGATTAAACTTAACTTACAAACTCATAACATAGTACTGTTCGATAGCTACAGTTTTAACGAGCTATTGTTGCTTAACTTCAAAATTACTTACTTAAATTTATTTCAGTGTTCACCATGACCCTTATTGCTCTAGCTTCACCAAGTTTACGAACACACTCGTCGTGTAATTTTTGCCTCTCCGCAATCGCTTTGTTTCGATCCACGGCCGCCTCTAATTCTGGCAGTTTTATGGGTAATTCTTTTTCATCTATTTGTAAAAGTTCGACGACAGCCCCCAGCCCCATTAGTAGAATCAAATTGGAATACCGCTCATGAATCTCTTTCATTGTCAGAGTTAACTGTACTTTGTTAAATATTTTACGCTGAGGCTCCCACGGAGGACAATACGTCTCAAAGCGTTCACGTTCGAAGTTATCGCCGTAATCCTTCCGTTGTCCCACCAAACTTTTTATTTCTTCGTGTGAGGGTAAAGGATCTAGTGGATAGTTAGGTGCCAAGGCTTCACAGATAGGTACGGGTGCCAGAGAAGGGTGGTAATGGTGTTGAACTTCCTTCAAATTGGTTGTTTGGGATTTTCACGGGTGGGCCATGAAACTTCTTCACAGGCTCTGCGGGACTGATTGGTCCTGCATCAGGCGTCCCGATAAAGTTTGAAGCTGAAGCTTCACTTAGATTCGTATCTCCAACTTCTAGTGAACAATAGGTAAATTGGATAGACAAAAATACTGTGGTAGAACCAGAAATATGCTTTGTTTTTTAAAATTCATTCTAATGCGTTAAAATCACGTACCTTTATCATTCCAAACAGGTGACCAAATATCGCTTATGGAAGATTTAGTTCTAGATGGTTCTCTTGATACCACGGGTGTGCGTTTTAAGTGCTCTTGGTGGTGCTCGATGTCCCCGTTTGGAATGTGAGAACGAGAAAAGCGGTAGCTATGACGCAGTTGGCTTTCATGTCGCTGCTCTACCATGCACATTGGCTGAGTGTGAATCCGTTCCCGATCAATACCCGGCGTGACGCTCTGCCCGCGATGAATACGGGTACGGGTTTGTTCCTGATCTATTCGCGGTGTGCGGCTTTGCTCCAGATCATTAAGAGGTGTGCGAATTCTTTCCAGATCAATACGTGGTGTGCCGCTCTGTCCCCAATCAGTACGGGGTGTACGGCTTTGCTCCAGATCACTACGTGGTGTGCGACTTTGCTCAAGATCAATACGAGGTGTCCGGCTCTGCCCCGAATGAATACGTGGTGTACGGCTTTGCTCCAGATCACTACGTGGTGTGCGACTTTGCTCCAGATCAATACGTGGTGTGCGGATTTGTTCCTGGTCATAACGCGGTGTGCCGCTCTGCCACCAATAAATACCGGCTGTACGGCTTAATTCCTTGTCAATAAGCGGTGTGCGACTTTGCCCCTGATCATTAAGCGATGTGCCGATTTTTTCCATGGTCAATAAGCGTTGAACAAATGTGTTCCTGACCAAAATGTGGCGTGCGGGTTTTTTCCTGATTGGTAGAAGGTGTGTCAATAATGAGCTTACGATTTAGTCTTGGATCAAGAAGATGCGGTGTGTGGCTTTGTTCTTGATTGTTAAGCGGTATGCGGATGGGGTCCTGACCAATATGTGTACGGGTTTGTTTCTGATCATAAGATGGTGTGCAGCTCTGCCTCCTATCCATACCCGGGGTACGGGTTTGTTCCACATCAATACGTGGTGTCCGGCTTTGTTCCTGATCAGTAAAAGGTGTGAGCCACTGACACCAATCAAAGCTTCGTTCTTGATCATTAAGCGGTGTGCGGCTTTGTTCCATATCAGGACGTGGGGTGCGCATGTGTTCCAATTTAATAGGTAGTGTGTAGTTTTGTATCTGATCATTAAGCGGTGTGCCGATTTTTTCCTGGGAATTATGTGGTGGCAGGCGCTGCCTCCAATCAATATCGGATGAACGGGTTTGTTCTAAATCAGTACGTGGAGTGCGGCTTTGTTCCAGATCAATATGTGGTGTTCGGATGTGTTCCTGATTATTACCTCGTGTGTGGTTTTGTGTCTGATCATTAAGTGGTGTACGACTCTGCCTCCAATCCATATGCGCTGTACGGGTTTGTTCAAGATCAGTACGTAGTGTGGGGATGTGTGCCTGATCTATACGTGGTGTGCGACTTTGTTCCATATCAATACGTGATGTGTGGCTTTTTCCCTGATCAATACCTGGTGTACGACTCTGCCTCCAATCCACAGGCGCTGTACGGGTTTGTTCAAGATCAGTACGTGGTGTGCGCATGTGTTCCAAATTAATAGGTGGTGTGTAGTTTTGTATCTGATCATTAAGCGGTGTGCCGATGTTTTCCTGGGAATTACATGGTGTCAGGCGCTGCCTCCAATCAATATGGGATGAACGGGTTTGTTCTAAATCAGTACATGGAGTACGGCTTTGTTCAAGATCAGTACGTGGTGTAGCGTGTGCCTGATCTATACGTGGTGTGCGACTTTGTTCCATATCAATACGTGTTGTGTGGCTTTTTTCCTGATCAATACATGGTGTACGGCTCTGCCTCCAATCTATAGGGGGTGTACGGGTTTGTTCCAGATCAATACGTGATGTCCGGCTCTGCCTCCAATCAGTACGCGTTGTACGGGTTTGCTCCAGATCAATATTTGGTGTGCGCATGTGTTCCAGATCAACACGTGGTGTGCGGATTTTTTCTTGATCATTACGTGGTGTGCGGCTCTGCCTCCAATCAATACGTGATTTGCGGCTTCGTTCTAGATCAATACGTAGTGTGTGGTTTGGTGTTTGATCATTAAGCGATGTGCGGATTTTTTCCTGATCAGAACGTGGTGTCCGGCTCTGCCTCCAATCAATACGTGATGTGCGGCTTTGTTCCAGATCAATACGTGGTGTGCAACATATGTTCCTGATCAACACGTGGTGTGCGGATTGGTGTCTTATCATTAAGCGGTGCCTGGATTTTCCCCTCATCATGGCGTGGTGTGCGGATTTTTTCTTCGTCATAGCGTGGTGGACGGATTTTGTCCTGATCATAGCATGGCGTGCGGATTTTTTCTTCATCATAGCGGGGTGTGCGGATTTTGTCTTGATCATAGCGTGGTGTGCGGATTTTGTCCTGATCATAGCGTGGTGTACGGATTTTTTCTTCATCATAGCGGGGTGTGCGGATTTTGTCCTGATCATAGCGTGGGGTACGGATTTTTTCTTCATCATAGCGTGGTGTGCGGATTTTGTCCTGATCATAGCGTGGTGTGCGGCTCTGCCTCCGATCAATACGTGATGTCAGGCTATGTTCCAGATCAGTACTGGGTGTGCGCATGTGTTCTACATCAATACGTGCTGTGCGGTCTGGTCTCTGATCATTAAATGGTGTCCGGATATTCTGATCATAGCGTGGTTTCCGGCTCTGCCTCCAATCAACACGTGATGTACGAATATTCTGATCATAGCGTGGTGTCCGGCTCTGCCTCCAATCAACACGTGATGTACGGCTTTGTTCCAGATCCATACGTGGTTTGCCGCTTTGTTCCAGATCCACATGGGGTGGGCGGCTTTGTTTCAGATCCACACGCGGTGTGCCGCTTTGTTCCAGATTAGTACTTCGTGTTCCACCTTGTTCCAGATCCACACGCGGTGCGCCGCTTTGTTCCAGATCAGTACGTCGTGTTCCGCTGTGTTTCATATCCACACATGGTGTGCGGCTCTGTTTCAGATCCACACGCGGTGTGCCGCTTTGTTCCAGATCAGTACGTCGTGTTCCGCTTTGTTCCATTTCCACACATGGTGTGCGGTTCTGTTTTAGATCCACACGCGGTGTGCCGCTTTGTTCCAGATCAGTACGTCGTGTTCCACTTTGTTCCATATCCACACATGGTGTGCGGTTCTGTTTTAGATCCACACGTGGTGTGCCGCTTTGTTCCAGGTCATTACGTGGTGTGCCGCTTTGTTCCAGATCAATACGTGGTGTTCCACTCTTTTCCTGATCATAAAGCGGTGTCCATTTTTGTTCCTGATCATTATGTGGTGTGCGGCCTTGTGTCTGATCATTAAGCGGTGTGTGTATTTTTTCTTGGTCATCACGATGGGTCCTGCTCTGCCTCCCATCAATAGACTGTGTACGGGTTTGTTCCAGATCAATACGTGATGTGTGACTCTGTCCCTTATCAGTCTTATCAATACGTAGCGGGCGGCTTTGCTCTTGTTTAATATGCAGTGTGCAGATGCACTTCGGATCAAAACGGGGTGTACGATTTAGCTCCTGATCAGAATGCGGTGTACGGCTGCGCTCCCGATCACCACGCGATGTGCGACTTTGTTCCTTATCAATACGTGCTGGGCTGCTCTTCTTCCGATAAGTACGCTGCGCACGGCTCTCCTCCCGATCAGTGTGTGGACTACGGCTCTTCTCTTTATCATTGCGCGGTGTATGACTATCCTCCCAATCAGTATGAGGAGAACGGCTATTCTCTATATCAATGCGCGGTGTGTAACCCTCCTCCGTATCATTACTTGGTGTGCGGGTCTGCTCTCGGTGAATTGTCTGAGAGTGACTCTGCCTCCGTTGGGTGAAGTGGGAGCGGTTCAACCCCCGTTTACAAAATTGGGGGCGGCGCTGACCCCTTTGGAAACCGAATGGGCGACTCCTTCCACGTTGGATATGCTGGGGTCGGCTAAACTCCCGTTGAGTAAATCTTGAACGACTGGGACTCCTTTCGGAATCGGGAGATCTGCTACGTCCCCGCTGGGTAAAGCGAGGGTGGCTCTGCCCTCGGCTGATACTCTGATGGTTAATGCGCCCTCGTGGGGTATTGCTCCTCTGGATGGGTTTCCGGTAGCTGGTTTGTTGCTCAATGTTTACCCGTTGTCTCTGTATTTCTTCGCGTTGAATCATGGATGGTCGCTTTACCACTTTACCCCGGCTTATTCCATGATGTGGCCTACTATTCCTCATGGTGCCAATCGCTCCACCCCTGTTGGGTCTGTATCCAGGACCCCTTCTGTTATCATAACGTGGTGTGGTGGAATGCACACGAGGATTCATTGGTCAATTAGCAGGTCCACTACCACTGTAATAAACGAGAATAACATTACTTTAGAAATTTAAAAGATAAATATCATCCAAAACCCAATGTAAAATCCAAACTAAAAAATGATGTAATTTTGCATGAGAAGAAACCCGAATCACGACGGACATCCTAACTAGTAGGTTGTGCATACAACATGCATGCATCTGCTTTTATATTATACATCAGATCAGGTTACTAATCTGTGACTCAAAAAAACAAACTACCAAATGCACATTTGTAAATGAGCTGAAACGTAGAATACACAACGTGACAAAAACAGCAAAGCAATGTGATTTGGGTTTCTGAATTTGTCATATACGTTATTGTTTTATTACAATTTAGTACCTTGAAGTTATCAATGTCCTAAAAATATCCGATACCCTGTTCACCTTTACCAGCTTGAAATTAGATTCTT
The DNA here is from genome assembly GCA_036850725.1 of Orchesella villosa. Lineage (NCBI taxonomy): Eukaryota > Metazoa > Arthropoda > Collembola > Entomobryomorpha > Orchesellidae > Orchesella > Orchesella villosa. The sequence continues at coordinate 10,956 of JAANSM010002115.1, forward strand.
TCCACCTATATGTGAACTTATAAAGATTGATAACGACTTTTATTCGATTTCTATATTAAAGCCATTTTATTCGATTATGGGATAAAATAGTTAACACTTTGTGTCGTACCTGTAATATGCTTTACTGTTGAATTGATGAATTCCTTATCAGTGATCGTATCGAATCGTACCACAGGCCAGAACTCAAATATAAAGTATAACAAAAATAAAGTATATCAGTTACATCCCATACTTTAACATACGAACGAGTCCACTAAATGATACCTATCTATACCTACCTACCACCTACTTAGAACTCACCTATTGTATATCTTCCAAGTAAAGCGTTTACAAAAAAAATTCTTACGATTCATTCATGACGTAACTCTAGGTATTATGTGAAATGAATCACCGTAATAGTATTACTGAATTCTTCACTTATATTCGATTAAACAGTGACAGCAAAAAGTAATTGGATACTGGAAAAATTCAATATTGGCCCGAATTCTTTGCTAACTAACCCGATTAATGATCCTTTTCCACCTGCCCTGAACCTTCTCTAACTTATAATTGAAACAAACGCAAACTAAGGACTCAACTCACTAAAGAAATTTTTATAAAATAAAACTTCATGAAAAGACTCAGAATTCAAACTTATAGTTAAGCTTTAATTTCATACGCTCAAACTGGACTGGAGTAGTGATTAGATTGGAACATGATAGACGACTGGTATTAAAGTATTTAAGGATAAAGATCTTATACACCAAGGAAGGAGGACGCTTAGAAAAGTGCTGATGCTACTCGTATTACGATACTTCAACTACCTTAGGATTACGATACTGTCACTATATTTATATGGGACAGCATTTACTATTTTATGCCATTAAACGAGAGGCATGAAAAAGCTAGCTGAAATGCAAAAAGAAATGAATTGCACATAAGCAATCGACATGGATTTCTCTTTCTGTTTTCATTGTACAAACCATCTATAATAATTTGATTTTATGAGATATGTCGCACATATGCTAATTGATACACACTTCTACTCTACTCTGCTTCGGTGGCGTGCTCACTCAAGCATTATTTTGCTTGCGGAATACCGTAAAGTTATGACCGAATAAAACGGCAAGGGGGTCTTTAATTTTAGTTTCTCCTGGATGCTGAGCTTATTATAAATATATATATGGCACCTCTTTTTCACCTTGTCTTCCAATTTTGCTAGGTCCACACGCCTTGTTGACTTCCTCCCTTTCTATATGAGAACTGGCTACTTGCAATATTAAGCAAGGTGATGAGACGTAAAAGACAAAAAAAATATGTACAGCTGCACTCAAGAATTGACGAGCAGCTATTTAGGTCCGAATTCCCCGTAATGCTAAACAATGACTGCGTATCAACTTTGCATTGTAACTTTAGCTCTATTGTGTACAAAATTGAAAAACTGCGATGTTTCTTATTAGTAGTAAATTCCTAGGATTTGTTTGTGACAAATCACAAATATTGGTTTGCGTACCATTCCATGAAAGTTGATATCTTACGTATGTAAATGTACGAATGTTTTGTAGCTGTTCATTTTACCCATTGCAACTCCCCAGTATTGGGTAAGTAGGCCATTATGCTTCCAATTAAAATGACAAATAAAAGTTTAAAGGACNCTCCCCAGTATTGGGTAAGTAGGCCATTATGCTTCCAATTAAAATGACAAATAAAAGTTTAAAGGACTTCAATGTCCCGTTGAATGCTTTGCATTGTTTAGCATGAGTAACATCGTTGAAATTGAATACAATAATAATACCTAATGAGTGCTGAGCAATGATTTTATGCAATGCTGACAAAAATTGTTGTTCTTATGAGTTATAAGCATGAATGTATATAAAGGTTCCAAATGAACATGTTCCTTTTCAAAACATTTTTACATAAATCCTTGTTGATCTGCAAATCTTTCAGAGAAAATGTAATTATGCATGTCTTATCTGGTTCTACATCGTAAGCACTTGGTTTGATGGATATTTCTGTTAGTAAACTATGTACTTAAGGACAGGAAAGATAATATATTGTGTAACCCAATATTTCGCCGGCATAAAAGAATGTAATGGATAGACATGGTTGGCTTAGTCAAGCACTTCAAGTTTGCTGTTGCCAGCTTCATAGTAAAAGTAATTTACCAATGTCCATAAAATATTTCGTACACTACGCTCACTACACTACAACTTCAATGCCAAGCAGGAGCATGCAAAGATTAGAATGGAAGTGTAGAGGAGTAAAATGTGTGTATATGAAAAATTTAATAAAATGTATGAGTTGGGAGCAGAGTGGAGACTGAGAAATGACAGACATAAAAGGTGCCATCATTAAATAAATGGGTAACTAGGATTTTAGAAGTAAATTTTAATTTTTTTACCTCGTCCAGTGGTACGTTACACGCGGATAACGAGGTCACATCCATCCGTTAGAATATGAACGCACTACCAGGTCAATAACTGTAAACGTCTACTGGACTCTGTAAATAAAAACAAAAAACACCACATATTCACCGACATTTACTTGAGGTGATGGCAGTACAAATTCTCGTACATTCCCCCTATAGTTTTCTGACTATATATGAAACTTATGGTATTCTGTTTCAGTTTCCATTTTAAATAATGTGTAGTTTTTAGTTGAATTTTTACTAATGTTTGTTCTCAGGCTCAGGTTTTGCACAATATGAAAATTTATGTGCAGGTGCATTTATGAACTCAGTTCCTAGTATGATGTGTGATGACGAACCATTTAGCATGCTGCAAAAAAAAGCTTTACTCGTAATAAATGTTTATGTTGCAGAAAGTAGGTAGTTTTGATACCTCATCGCGCATCTGTCCAAAAATATTGTTGTTAATATCTTTTCAATTATTTCTCAACTTTAGCGCGTACAAAAGTAATTTGACTTTGGCAATGACTTCATTTGCGTAAACTAGAATTTTTTTTATTACGACCTCTTCACGGCGTCATTTTCAAGAACCGTGAATACATTCCTTCAAGCCCTATCTTACTTTCAGGTACAAATAGATTTGATACTGGGGTTTGTATGAATAATTATGATTTAACGACCAAATGCCCGTAAACCAAATTTGGTTTGGGTTTAATGCAAATGAAGTAGTGAAATGAAGAGTGTAAATCATAATGGTTTTCCCTAGCTCAGCATCAGGTCATATTTTATATAGTACACACTCTTTTTCAAAGCCTTGTCCTGTTGATGTCCTCACTATTTTCCGAAACGATTCATATTTTATGTGTGCATGCGTATACATATATATATGTGTGTAACGCTGTTGAAACCTGTGGATGAAGAAGAGGCAAGGACAGAATTATATATTTGTGCTGCACAGCACAACAATTTCTCTACCCTGTCTTTTCGTTAGCATGCTTTCGGTCATGCTACACGTACCACCACGCTGTGGATACCACTACCAGAGTTTAAAAAAATGTGTTAGTAAAGATAAATGAAGGCAGTAGAGAACGACTGACTGTCAAATTCTCTTTGACTCTTTGTCAATGCATATGACATGTGGCAAGGGAGAAAATTGTCGAAATGAATCCCGAGTAAGCTACCGGGCAATGGGCAACCAGTCTTCGCAAAAAAATTGTAACTGTATATATAGAAAAATACGCCTACTGTCATAGTGCATACCGTGATATATACTTCATGAAGTACTTAAGTCAGAAAACGAAAGCTTGTCTAAAGAATACCACCACAATTCGCTTAGCATTTCTGGAAAGGCATCATCTATTTATACGTTGAGCGTACTTTCCTTCCTCTTTTACCATTCCCATGCAACTTTTCTTTGATCTGCAGTAATCTCATTATCCTCAGAAAATGCTGAAAATCATCATGGCTTGTAATACGGTTACATTTTGCTGCAAGATGCAGCTCAGCGATTGATATGCTCTTCACCGTGTTCTTTTGTAATGTAGGGTTTTGGGAAGATAAGTTGAAGAAACTTCAAAACATTATTGTGTTCCAAAACATCATCGTAGTAAACTAGCTAATGCTGCTGATGCTGGCATATTCACATCTCGATATACCCAGATTATTCAGAAGATTTAGTAAATTTGATATCGCTGCCAAAAAACAAGGAGTTAAAATGACTTGAATAGCATCAATTATTTATTACAAAATGCTAACACAAATGAAATTATTTTTCATACGTATTTGTACGTAAGGCTTTGCTGCACACGTATTCATTACAAAATATCAAATAAATCCTTTACTATTGCTGTCTTTTACGATCCACGCTCCGAGTTTTTACGACTTGATATTAATATTCACCTTGCTTGTCCTTATTTTTAGCTCAAATGAAATTTGCATTGTCCTTTTGGAAAACCACACTTTCCTCATCTGTTAATAGCGATTGATTTGCAACAGAGATTTAACTTCATGCTTTGAATGCGAATGCTCCTTACTTAAAACTGCAACTGGGATATTTATAAGGTTTAGTTTTTTGATAGGACGTCGGATGCAGACCACTGGTGATTCGGTGGTCCTTACAGAAATGACATTGGGTTTTACTTCTGAAAAAAGTTTGGGTTGGGTGGTATGATTTCAATTAGAGCATCGCATATTAGGCCGTAAGTACATGTTGCTCATTTTGCGTAGAGATGTAAACCATGCGACTTTTAACACAATTTTGTGTCAACGGAATGAGTTACTTTCTAGAATTAAAGAGATACATGATTTTTTAAACCTATTTTTACTCTAACCTTCAAGCATATGCTATGTTACGTCATATATGTATATTCCCATTTATTGTTAAGGAAATATTAATTCTCCACATTAATTAAATGGCGAACAAAACTTATGTACCATGACAAATATTGACAAGGATTGATCATAACTTTTTTTTCATTTCTAGGCTATGCACTATCTGCACAGTAGTGAAATACGGTCACACGGGAATCTCAAATCCAGCAACTGCGTTGTTGACTCACGTTTCGTTCTTAAGGTCGCTGATTTTGGACTCCATTACCTTCGTAGCGTTCCAGAGGATGCTGAAGATCATAATTCATACGCCTATTGGAGAAGTAAGTTGGAATTATTGTAC
>JAANSM010002116.1:0-16009 GCA_036850725.1 Orchesella villosa
TCTTGAGAAGAAGAAGATCAATGCAGAAAAGTAAAATGGAGCGAGTGGCAGCATAAAATGATGGGATCGTGCACAGGAAATCATAATGGGTGTTTGGTGTTTCTCCAAATGTAAACATATACACTATATACCCATTTTTCTTTTTTTTTTGTTTTGTTTAGTATTCTCTCTCACTCTCACTCAACATGCATTTATTATAATATGAAACAGAATCTGTAAATAAGAACACATTTGTGGATGATGTGGAAAGGATACAGTGGGCATTGGGTTTAGGTATAGAAAAAAATGAAGTAAGTCAAGTGCTTTTTTTTTTGTTTTTTTTTGGTTGGCACTGACACACGTTTTCTATTTGTTCTCATAAGACATAGGATAAAAAAAACCTTGTGCAAATTCCTAAGAGGATTTTACATAACGTGTCGAGGAAAAAGCTTTATATTATGCATGAGGTTGAAAGGTAGAAAGGCAAGTTGAAACGTTGTAAAAAAACTACAAATCAAAAACGCTACAATACTGTGCACAGATTCGAGAATGAATTTAATACAAAGTAGGTTGGTTTCATTATTTCATCCAGTTTGCCATAAATTGTTTCGTCAGGTTGAGTCCTTCTTGTTATTTCATTCAACATGATTGGGTGGAATGTAGCATGTGTAGCTATACTACTCTATACTACCTGTGAACAAAACTAATCCTTGATCTCAACTGTGTGAACAATAATATAAAAGGCAAACAATCAGTACTTGTCCATTTAACATTTCACACTGTCCACTGACCACAAGGAGCTATTGAATCGTAATATAGGAGTTTGTATATATAGCTATATATAGGTATAGGAGTGGAGTGGAGGGTTGAATTACAATTTAGAGTTGAAAGGAAACAAGCAAGAGAATCATCATTATAAAAGGAAAGCAAAGCCCTCTATTTCTCCTCTTGATTTTACATAACTTATACACTCTCAGACTCTGACTATGCTGCACTTTATACTCACCTCACTTGCTTTAAGAGACGGATTTACACTTGATAGAGATGGAAATATATAGGGAGTGACTTTTCTGCTGAAGCGTAAGAAAGTAAGTAGTCTCCAACCTCGTTGTGAAGTCTCAACATTCTCACTCAAAATCTCACTGGACCTTTTTCTTACCAACCATAAGCCAAAATAGCTTCCTTACTGGTTTTGAGCAGAGCTCAAAGAAAGAGAGAGAAAAAAGAGAAAAAGAGAAAGCACAACAAGAAGTATTCTGAATAGTTGCTTTTACGGTTACAAGTTACAATGAATGCGTATCAAGTTTCAAGGATTTAACTCGGACTCGTTGAGAGAGAAAGAGAAAGGGAGAAAGGAAAATGGATACGTGTTTATGGAGGAATAAAGGGATGCCATTATCATTTCCTCGTTGGTTTCACCCACTGCTCTCGTCTAACATAACAGATCCGATGACGGTAGTAAAGGAAGCTTGTATTAAATGTAAGCACAACTTGTTATCCTTTAATGGAGAGATACGTAGGAGAGAGTGAAGTGAGGGAGATAGGAAGAGAGTAGAAAGCGGTTCAATTTCAGTTGGTCATTTCAGGAAAGAATAATATGTATATGTGTATAGACGCTATATAAGACTACATGTTTATATGGGGACTTGTAATAATATCAAGTCAAAGCTAAGTACATCAGTGTATTATCTAAAGGTAAATGCAAACGTAAGTACATGATATAGACTTGCGTTTGAAATTTTAGAACGCTATCTCTAAAAACACGAGCCCTATTTAAATATTTATGAACTGGTACTCGTAGCATAAACGAAAGTAAATGAAATAGTTGGATCTAAATGTCAATTAATTATCCCATAATTTTTCTGGCTTTCACCAGATGCGTCCCACTACTTACCAAAAACCATCTTAGGCTTATTTGATTTTATTCTTTTTAAAGTTTTGTCTGCTCCCTTGTTTCTTTTATCCCTTTTTGTTATGCATGAATAAGAATATTACCTCGCAGATACATTAAACCTGTCTTTAAACTGCTCATGTTAATCTGGCTTGACTCTCTGTGAAATATATTTTGTGTAAGATGAAACTGGGAATATAAGTGGGTGGCTGGATAAGCGAAAAGTTTTTGTAGCTTTTCCCAACCAACCACGCTCCCGTGTATTTACTTAACACTAATGGTCGACGGCTAAGTTCCTAGTCCTAATGTTTTTCTTGTTTTCCCATAGGAATCTATCCTGTTCCAATGTTTACCTAGAGGATTTCGAATCAATTTTCTGGGCTCCCTGCTTACTCCATGGTTAAAGCTGAGAAGAGCTGTCAGCACTTTGAAATTAAGGAGGAGAGAAAGCAGCTGGTGCTACTTAACCAACCAACCACACACTCAAATATAAACCACTGCCAAAAGCTGGATGACCAAGGGAAATAGAATATAGCAACATAATACCAAACTAAAAGGATAGAAAGTAAGCTAAAAATTTTCACATTTTGCTACATCTGCTATATGCTAGCTTGTTGCAAAGGAATTAAAACGAAATGCTTTTTCATGCTATTTGCTAAACTGCTCCAGGCATATTTAAACATTCATGGTGAGAATACACATTGCTGATTGCCCACGACGAAACCACGGCATTGCATAATGAAATCAAAACGCACTAACTTTTCATCTTTACTGGAAGACTTCAATTTCACCTCATATTTCCATTTCAATCGACATGTTTTCATTTACAGAGAGAAAATGTTTATACACTGGGGAATTTTGACTGCTGGTTGACTTTGACCTCATTGATTACTGACATAATCAACTTTAAAGTTCAATGGCGTATTCATAATCAAAATCAACTCATACGTACAATAAAGTCAAGCTAAAAATTACTCATATTTTGCTATATACCTACCTACCTACCTACGTGTAGCGTCAGCAGCATTCGCCTAATTCGCATAAAAGCTTTTCATTCGCTTTGAAGACTCCGGAGTTGAGACTCCTGCACGAGCGTTCCATCTACAATCGAAATTCTCTCCAGATGTTGCTCTCCTTCTCGAGTTTCAAGGATAGGAAGAAAGGCCAATGTAAAATTTATACTCATTCCTTCATTTTCTCTCTGCGGGAGACGGAATCCTTGTCTCAAAACTCATATATCACATTCCCTACAGCATACCATGCTAGGATATATAGCATTGCATAAACCAGTCCAAGTACAACACTATACGATGGCATGGCATAACATCGCATTGCATATACCTTTATGTACTTTGTGGTGACTGGGACTGCCGTCTTGATGATGAGATCAGAGAGAATAGGTTGGAATGGTTGGAGGTAGTAGTTTTGGTTGGGCTGCGACCCATGTTTTGAGAAATGGATGGTTACGCCATCATGAGACCAACCTGTGGAAACTAGTCCAACTCCATCAGCTGCTGGAAATTTTGTTCAAAGTAGGGCTGCGACCCATGTTTTGAGAAATGGATGGTTACGCCATCATGAGACCAACCTGTGGAAACTAGTCCAACTCCATCAGCTGCTGGAAATTTTGTTCAAGCGTAAATCATATCACGGAGTTCGTGGCGTGACATGAGCTGTTCCTAGCGTACAATCTCATCACTCACACATCATATCAAATTGGATTCATATACTTTCATCATTAATTCAATGGAACATGGGTTGACGCTGACGAAATTAAACCCTTCGTGTCTTAATCTTAATCTTTTATTAATGTTTTGGACTATATTTTGTGCCAAGCATAACAATGGAACTGGAGAATATTATGAGAAATGTTGGGTTTTGCTCATGATTAAATTTTCATGTCACTCAAGTCAATGAGGTTGACTTGTTGGCACAAACACAGTTCATGAATTTCATGAGGTTGTAATTAAATGCACTGAATACACTTATAATTCCTGCTACCTCGAATTTATTTGTCTTTCAAACCGAAATCAAAATACACAAAGAGGCATGTAGTTTATCTATTCCCATTACAATTTATTTATACATCGTATAAAATTTACAACAGCGTCTTGTAACAACATGAGTGCTCATCATTCGTCAGAAAGTAATGAATGATTGGATCTACTAATTATTTTTTCAATTGATAAACAATCATACGAACTACTAGAATCTAATTTTTTAACAACATTCTACGATAAATAGGGAAAAAGGATACTTAAAGCAAAGTCAACAGTAGTGTAGTTTTTGTATAAACACGTAAATCTTTCCGATTTCTGCACAAAGCTGAAAAATAAGCATCAACTGTCACATAAAAATGCGAGCAAATAGATATACATGGAGGATTTCTCTAAGGTAATAATATCAATGCTCTTTTATGTTCTTCACCACTTTTACACCTGTCTCGAAGATCTTCAGGAGTGTTTGAGTTCCTAGCATTACTGCTCTATTGATGCGGTTTTTGTTAGCTTGCAAGAACACGACCACATTTCATGTCCTCCCCAAAGACAATCTCTCATCTTGATTTTTTCTCCTTTTTTTCTTCTTTGCTCCACATCATCACATCAAATTGTATGAAAACAATCTCAAAGGGAAATCTTCACATCAGCTAAAGGAAACACATAAATGTATATAATATGCATATACCAAAACACATCTCTACTTACTACCTTAAGTCGTGCGATGCAAATGCAAAGGTATTTTTTTCAATTCATGCATTTTACCACGTTGAAAACATACAATGTGCTTACCGTGGTTTTTAAACGTCAGATGTTATACAGTGTTGTGGAGTTCGTGATGTTTTCTAGTATGGTTTTGAAAACGTCACGGTTGTCTGTCTTGAGAACTGAGACAATGCATATAAAATCAGAAGATTTTTTTATTCTTCTACTTCTTCATACCACCAAGCTTATTTGAAGCAAGTGCATTCACATTTAGATTCATTCGCCTCTACTCAGAGATGAGATGAGAGGTATTCATGGATGGTTGAAAAATAATCGTGAAGATGAAGATGGATGATGACGACAGGAGAGTAGAGCATTGCAACTGATGTGTTAAGTATATGTGCACATGAAAGAGACAAATGTAATTTAAATGTGTACATGCCTTTACTTTAACTTCAGATACCTACAACACGGGCATTTTTTGCACAAGTGTACCAGGTACCTATACCATTAATCCACTAAGCCTGTCTGCATGACCGATACGAAAGAAAGAAAGGAAAAAAGGCTTATCCAGCTAAAAAGCTCTGTTCTTGTGAGTTGTGGCATTTAGTAATTGCACCCTGCTCTACTCATTTCTACTATGGCTGTCCTCCTGCGGCGTACCTAAAATCCATGTCGTTACGTGACGAAGAGGGCGATGATGATGATCATCATCATCATGATGACTGTTGAGACTTAGATCGCTCTAGCTCTGTAACTCTCTAGGCTGACTGAAGATTGATGCGCTTTTTGCTGTACATTCATTCAAGCAATCGCAAATACATTGGTATCATTGGCCAAACACAAAATAACTACGTAAGAAACTGATAAAGGAAGAAACGAGCTGGGAATAAGGGAAATAGGATTTCACATTCTCATCTCATTCTCATGTTTCCCAAAAGGCAGGCCAAAATGGCGTTGTCGTCGACGACAACGACATATCTCTCTCAACAAGAAAGACGAGCGTTTTTAGTAATGTAATGTGTATCAGGACAGCGCACACACATCAAATCTTCACTCTTTCCCCATATTCAATGAAGTTGAATATACACATTTCTTTGGTGGAGCTTGTTGTGTGATACGATAGAGGTATAAGGAGAGAGGGACTCACCCTGATATCGACCGTCCGTCACTCTATTCTCCTCACATTTGGCGAATGGTTCAACCCGAAGAAGGATGGTGATGTTGGGTTGTGCGCTAAGAAACAAAGCTCACGTTTGTGCCTCTTGTCGCATATGCACACAACTTATAAATGTATATATGGTGGAAAGTACAAAGAGTGCCATTGATACTCTGTCCACCGTATACCTTCTATATTTATACTCCCTGAAAGTTAGTTTGAGATGTAAGCGAGATGTCCTGAACTCAAGTCTCAGCTGAAGCTCAACGGGATTTGAGGGAGTTTTCTGAAGAAAACAGGGAATGCCACAGGAGCGGATTGTGGAATCAGCCCCATATGGTTGAATATACATAGTTAAAAACATGAGCACAAATGGTTTATTCCGTCATCTCATGCACAAGTATGTGTCTTATACGCTATATACATTAAAGGATTCATGATGAGTGTGAGTAATGCAAAAGATTTTCAGGTTCTCTCGTTTTTTCATGTTTCAAGAGTTGAGCTCCCTCTCTCACTAGTGTTCAGTTCTGCTTTGATCTAATTCACTTTAGACAACGCTATTTTGCTGACGCTCTTCTGTCGACAGTCGAGTCGACATGCGCTCCCATTCCCGTCCCTACCCGTTCCTCCTGCCTTTTTCTTTCTCCGGTGTATTCACTCTCCTTCTCTCTCATTGCTGAGGATTTCACCACCACCACTCCATCCAACCAACACTAGCTCTACTTCTACTACACTATCATAACCAAAACTCGCTTTATTACTTAGCATACCTATCACCCATTTTACCACCCCAATGGTGGGATTCCTACACAGTTGTGTGGTGCACTCTGTATATATACACACACACCTTCTTGTATACATGCACAAGGCGAACCGCACACCCCCATCCGTACTTTTCCCAACTTGGTTCAAATTTTCTTTAAAAAAAAGTTGAAACCAAGCGCGTGGAGGAAAGTCTACCAATCTACTAAACATACGTATGTACAATGTACTTGGATAAAAACTTGGCTTCAGATGTTACAATGTGAGACTTTCTCCTTCATGACTTCCCTTTATAGTTACCTAAAAGTATGCAGCTGAACGAGTGCACATTTATCTAGCTAAGTTGTCTGAAAGTATGTAGGTATTAAATCCTCCTCATGCATATGGAATCATTTAAAGAGAGGGATATTGTCGTACTTTTACTTTTCTCGTGTACTTTTAGAATGAATGTGTACGAATAAAACTACACATAATGTCAGAGACAAAACTGCTAGCAAATAAAGTTTGGATTGTGGAAACATAAAAATATATATGAAATCTTATACTATCACGTTACAAAGTAAATATTACCCTCTTTTCACTGTGTTTCCAACTTGCTTACCCCATCAAATATGTGTTTGCATTTGTATCCAAAAAGGTAAATGGTTTGGATATCAAATTTTCATTTGCCCTCACTCTCTTCTTCTCTCTCTCTCTCTCGATCCACCATTTAGTAGCTTTTGTTAGCAACTTTTGCTTGCGCTGGTGGTGGTAGCGCCAACTTTCACTATCGCAATCCAAGCTCCACGCCCTCCTATTTATGTTTGGAGGAAGTCACATCACATACCATTTGTCTATTTTATTTTTTTGCTGGCGTTGCTGAAACGAGTAAAAAAGTGTCTGGCTGGTGTGGCTGGATTCAAATAATTTTTGTTCATAGTACAAATATATATTCATCTAATTCATATACATAGTTATGTTAAAATATCGATATATACTTACTTGTTTTTGGTTAAATATGCTGCCATTTTTTTTGAATTCATACCAAACCATTGTCAACACACACAAGTACGATGTGAACAGCCATTTTCCTGTTTTCTAAAAATATAACGTGATACCCCGAATTGATTGTAGGAATTCATGGAATTGCGTATTTATCAGGAATGGATGCTTTCCATCTTGTTTTGTGACATACCATTGTAGTTATGCTTTTACTCATAATATATCGGGTTATTGTATGAGAAACACAATAGATTTCTCTCTGACATTTTTTTTGTCGCCACACTATTTGTGATATTACTCTTACACTATATACATTAGAATTGTTGTTGTTTCCGCTCCATATTCAAGTAAACAAGGAGTTTTTCCTGCATTGTAGACTACTGTAGTCATCGTCAGTCACTTTCATGGATATTTTCATGTTGTCGCCTTTCATGTTATTTCGCTGTCTGCAGACACTGGAAAAAAGGAGAGCAATAACCAGAAGTAGAGTCGTAGAAAACAGCCATATCTTGCTGTGATCTAATATCATAAAACATTGTAAATAACTATACTTATTTCCCATATCATGGTGAACAAAATCACTAAAAGAGATCTGCAATGCTCACAAAATATATACTTATATATTGCAGATTTGCAGAGGATAGTGATGTGATGAGGTTATAGAACCTGAAAACATGGAGTCTCTATATCACCAAGTAGAGAGTACATTGTACACACATGAATTTTTATTTTTATTCTCAAATCTTTCGACAAAATAAGTTTACACCTATCCCGTATATTTCTTGATAACAATTGTTATACATATATATATATCGTCATTCTTGCATATGATGCGATGCAAAGACATTTTGAGCTCATGGATTTTGCCCGTCTTGAAAGTGAAAACATGGAAAATCCTTAGAAAGATTTGGAATAGATATATTATTCCTCTTTTGCTTTCAGTAACTTTTCAGGTTTCTTACTTGAATACACATCAGCAGTTTCATATCAAACATGTAGGTTACAAACTTCCTTTCTTGATTTCCCATTTGAATTTTGAATATTTGATTCTTGATTGCTTCCTCCGGTGTTTACTTCCATGAAGATGCGTAGGAATTACCCTCTATACATAAAATGAAAGAGGCAGCTGAATGAAGCTTTCCTTATCCAATGTGTTATATATGATGTAGCAATGCCCCAAAGACAGTTTTACCCTCTCTCCTCGTCAGTTCACATGATACAAAATAAGTAATAAGATTACCAATGCTACATGATGATGATGATGATGATGTTGCCTTTTGCAGTAAGATTACTGTGTGTACGTCTTTTTCCGCTGTTTTACCAAACCAACAAAAAAAATTAGGGATTCGCAGAATAAAGAGAGAATTATTTCTATCAACAGCTAAAAGGGATTTTGGTTTTCTACATTTCCTCTCCTTTCAAGGCGAATTGAAGGCACACATCCCATCCCATGCATTAGATTTCTATGTTTACTTACATAATGCAAGTCTCTAGGTGGTTTGAGCAAACATTGTCAATTGGTATTGGTAGGGACGGCCGAGGGTGGATCACAGATGGTTTTCTGTTTAAGCATAAGATTTTCCCCTTAACTTATTCATACGTTATGGCAATAAAGGTAAATATTATATGTCCATGCCATACCGTTCGTTCACAGATGTGAGGAAAGAGAGAGAGGTGAATGCAAAGAAAAAACATCAAAATGTAGAAGGTATAAAAAGGAGATCTGATCTAGATAAAGTGGTATGGAGTACGGAAACCAGTACTGAATCGAAAGTGTTGTAACATTTGTGTCGAAAGTGGTATGGTTTGCTCACTACTTACATATAATATCATCCATCCGCATTGAGTTTTGGCTTGTCGACTTACACAAACTTACATTACATTCATATGTATACAAACACACACTTATTTTTTGTATGGAAAGAGGGAAGGAAATGAGATTTTCCGTGTTCCTTTCACATCATATTATGGTTGACTAATGGTAAATGAAATGTGAGCAAATATGCTTCATGTTTGCTCCACGATTGCATGTGTGTAGATATGTACATACCATTATGACCACGACGAAGGTTCGTTTTTGTGTGCTCAGGAAGTTGGGCCACATCATCATCAGTAGCTGACTTTGATTACTGCTCAAGGAAAATGGGTAGTCATTAAAGGAGATGAAAATGGATGTGAAATTAATTAGTTAATTACCATTAATATTCTCACACCTCCATTTGATACAACTTCTGATAGCCTCCATTATCTCACTTTGGTAGAAAGAGTGTGTGGTGTGGTGTGCGGTATGTAAAGAGAATGGAATGGTTTGGTTTGGTGGTACAAAAAGAACTTTATATATACTGTCTTCTTGTCATGCTGTTGTCTTGTCTTGTTACACCTCTAAAACTCCTTGTGACTCTTGGTTCACTGAACGACGATGTTAATTGCGAGGAACATGAAATTCATTATAATGGTTTTGCTACGGGCTGTTTCAATTCCAAGTGGAAGAGGATGGAATGCCATTTTTCCATTATGTATTATCACACCATCATAAGTGGTGGCTATTTGAATGTACATTATTGAAAGGACACCTCAAATGTTTTTCCAACCGAGAGGAACAATAACACTCACCCACGAGCACCACACCAGCAGTCAGTGAGCTAAATTTAGGAGCACACACACAAAAAACACAAAGTTGAGCAGAAAAGTTAAGGACCATTTTGTGCACTTCTATTAATATGTGACTTGACAAGAATTAAGTAGAATGAGAAAAGTAAAGGTCGAGGATTTTTGTCTCTTGTGTACATAAAGTAAAACGAAAGGGAAAGTTCAACATTTACCCTGAACAACCCTACAGCTTCAAAGCTCTATATGTGACATGTGCTTGTGTGTGTTTTTAGAGGACAGCCTCGTTATTGCCTCTAGCTTTTAGTTAAGCAGCTTGGGTTGAGGCTCATACATCCCCGTCTCTCTATATTCCATCTTCCATCCTAAGTAAAAGTACATTTGATCATTTCATTTCAAGTCAAACACTTGAATATGTCAAAAAGCTGCCCACTTTTTGTATTCTTTAGAGGGTGGATTGTTGGAAAGCACTCCTTTATAGAGGATATAACTGCTGAAACATTTCATTTTTTCAAAAGATCTTGCCTGTCATACTTTAAAATGAGGCATCATAATGTACGAACCATTTGGTTTTAATACTCTCTCTCCTATGGCTTGTCTTCCAACTTGTGATTTTGATTCCTTACTGATTAGCCCAAATTGCAGTGAGAATTAGAAGGGAATTCTTCCAAAAACCATGTACGTTAATGAATGGTCTAGCAAAATCAAATTAAGTCTGGGAGTATTTTATGTCATACCATCATAGTACGTTATTATCTTCACTGCTATTTCTGCCATTCTAAAAAAGAAAATTCCATTCTCATCTCAATTCTCTCTTCAATTGACGTGGTGGTGTATGGTGGGACGAGCTCTCGGTTCTTGTAATTTTCCTACAAAATCCCATGTATACCATAGTCATTTAAACATTAAAGTGAAGTCGTGAGTAATCTTAGAATGAGAGCCGGAGACTTCGTTCTCTTATTGTTTCAACAGAAACGATCTTCTTCTTCCACTCCAACTTCAAATTTCAAGTATATAACTCGGAGTGAGAAGTGAAAAGGAGCAAAATACTTGAGCCATATAGACATCATTGGCATTGCATTGCCTCCTTCATGACCATGTAATAAATACTTTAAGTACTTGAATTAAGAATGAGCCTTTTCGACTCCGTTGATGGTGGCATTTTGTGTGGGATATATTTTCATTGTACAATCTAGAACAGTGCAGAACTAACTAGAGAGTCGTTGCTGATGTAGCTATTAGGGAGACGAAAAAGAATAAGAAAAAAAAGCTCTCAATGGAAGAAAAAATGTCTGTATTTTAAGAGAAACATTTCAAAGTTGAAAAGCGTTTCGTTCAAAAAATGTTACGCTCTTTTGTTGTCTATAAAAATTTGCTCGCTTGAAAAAATAATGGGAAGCAGTGCAGTGTTCATAGTGTTTGTTGCTTTTCCTTTTCTTCCCATATTTACAGCCGGCACATTACATCCCTGAATTGAAGTGTTGTTTTGCTAGTAATTCACTATTGTAAATACGCATAGCACACAAAAACAACTAACAAATGTCGCTTTTCTCTCTCTCTCTCTCCTTCTTTGCTTGCGGGCATGAGAAGAAGAAGAAGAAGAGCTTGACTTGAAAGATAATTATTTAATTACGAGACTCATTAATATCGTCTGGTCCTATTCGCTATAAAATGAGTCGTAAAGCAGGGTAATTGGCTGTCTCGAAGGAAAATTTTCAGGGAGACTTGTGGATATTATATTCTCTGTTCCTTATATTTTTTGCTCCAAATTTAAGACTGGCTGTATCGCGTTTTAGTTTTTTTTTTGCCGAGAGTATAAAAGATGTGAGAAATCCCTTTGGATATATTATTTTTACAAAGGTTGTAAGATTGACTGTAAAAAGCTAGACTATTGTTTAGGTTAGTCATGGAGCCAGAAAAGCTGCAAATCGATATAGTATAAAAAAAGTAATGCAGAGTGGTTTTGGCAGCATTTTTGGAATACAAGGCCTACATGTTGGCGTAATAAGACTGCAATATACTGCATTTGATTTCAAGAAAAAAGGAAATTGTTTTCTTGTCCCGCAGTTTTGTTCAAGGAAAAAGTATTGTATGAAGTAAAATGTAGTGCTCATACCAAGATGTACTTATATTTTCAAGGCATACAATAGATATGCATTATATAGAATGCCGCACCGATCTATTGTAATACTTGGCAAGCTATATGTGAAATTTATAAAATTTTGTGGTGTCTGAATTCCTATATCCACTTTATATCCACACAAGACATAAAATATAAACACCCATTTTGAATTCACAAGTAGCATAAAGAAGCCTATTAAAGTAATTCACGGGATTGATTCACAAAATCGGCCTTCTTCTCCTTGCGGTAGCAAAACTCCATTATATTCAACTCATGTTTAGAGCATTTGAAGAAAAACTCTTGTGATAATACCTACATATGTATATGCAATAGCATAGAAAAAAATAGTTGTGAAAGGGGGTTGAAGCTGAAGGTAGTAGTATAGGAGCAAATTGCAGTATTGTGTCAACTACAAACTACAAGCTTGTTCCCCATAAAGCACATAATATTTTGGTTTAGTGAGAATCATTTTGTTAAATTGCCAGAGTAATCAATTTGGATTTTGTATGCAGACATGAATGTTGTTACGCTTCTGTTCTGCGTATCTTCTAGCGTATCATTCCATCCGGGTAGCAACAAAACATGAAGCATCACACACAACCACCACCATCATCACAAAAACAGTAGCAAACAGCAGAAAGCACAATATATATTCACATCATAAGTATGTATCACCATCGTCGTCGTCATCATCATCATCATTTTAAACAAAATACAGGTTAAGCTAATGTTGTCTCCTGTTTGTCGTTTGCTGTGCTTGCATATACTAGATTGTACTTTGTTTTTTTGAGCCAGGTATTTATCTCAATTTGGGTAACAAGCTGTGTAAGCTTCACTCTCTCTCTCTCTCAGCAAAAGAGCAGGGTTGAGAGTATGGTAATAATAATCATCATCATCGTCATCTCTTTCCTTTCCTTCTCTCTCTCTCTCTCCGCACATCTTCGACTCATCGCTATTGCTCGGGAAAAGACAAGATCCTCCTGGTAACTTAGTTTGCTCTAGTGCAATATACGATTTGATTCATTCAACGAGTGAAAAAGAGGACGAGCCCTTTTGCTCAGCCAACCGTATAGTCACGGAGTAATCCTGCCCGCAACTCCTGGCAAAAGAGACAAACAGGTTCTTTTTCCATGCATATCACATTGCATATACTCTCTGCGAAATAATATGAAGACAGTGGAATGGAGAGCAAAAGCAAACAAGGAGGTTTTAACTGAAAAAGCTTTTGCTATTTGTGAAAAAGCATATCATGTTTCAACTCTGCTCTCTCTCTCTCAGACAGACTTATATTGCTATGAGTACAGCAGTTTTAGTTGGAGCAGCTGCTGCTTCTCCACCGACCACCACCACTACCACCCTATACGAATGAATGGTGATGATGGTCGTCCTCGTATCAAAAGGGAAAAGAGGTGATATACATTGTAAATTATGCAAATGGACTGTAACTGGCTGTGAAAAGCGATGGATCACACACACATGCACAGTCAAGCAGACAGATATTAAAGCTATTACAACATGGTCTCGCCAACTATAAAGTAGCGTATTTTTCTTCGGGAGTCTTGATCCGTTTTGGGATCCAAGTCTTGTGTCATATCGTATATTTTCTCCACATTGTGTAAAATGCTGCAAGAGCTATTATGTATGGCATAAATAAAATGTAGAAATCTTTTTTTTTGTAGCAAACCATTTTGATAGCATACGGATGTCTTAGACATGACATTTTATATACGATGTTCATTGTCATTGCGCCGTCATCACGAAAAATAACATGTGAAGGATGTTGCCCATTATCTTAAACGCAAGTGTGAAGATTTGAAGAAGATTTTAGATTTACTACGGGCTATCATTCCAAAAAAAGATAAGGGGAAACATCCATTTCTCTTCATCATTTACTCTTCTTTTTAACTGCCATTTCCATATCCAAATACATAAAAAGAACAAACTATGCTGCTACATCCCACTTTTCTACGTAAATTCCGACTATTCGTCTCTTTCTTTCCATTCCATTTTCTGTTTTGCTGATGATGATGATGACATTTGCTCATGCCTGTCCGTGTCATTTTGTTTTCTGCCCAGTCATTTCGTAGCTAGCATTAACGTTTTTTTATTTCAAAGAATAAATTTCCACCATACCATGACAAAACTTCTTTCTTTAACTCAGAAGCGAAAATGAGCTTATTCGAAAAAACAAACTTCTGCCCTAGCATTTCAACTCACACTTTTCATATAAAAATTAATTGAATAGAAAATCCTTATTCCCAAAATATTATTGTCTTCATGAATATGTGTAGAATCATGAAATGTTACGTAAATTAATCTTATGCTTACCATAATGACTTCAAACTGATGCCGATGACGATAAAACATTAGATTTTACAGCCACGCAAATGGCATGATTAGTCGTAGCGATTCCAAGAAAAGAGTTGAAAATGAAAACGGAAGTACGGTTTTGAGAAAAAGAACGTTCACCCGCTTTCTAAACGATTGGCAACAACATTTTGTCAATAATTNGATTCCAAGAAAAGAGTTGAAAATGAAAACGGAAGTACGGTTTTGAGAAAAAGAACGTTCACCCGCTTTCTAAACGATTGGCAACAACATTTTGTCAATAATTAATGGAATTTTTAGTTTAAAAACTTTCTATGAAAGTGCTAACACGTCGTGCTGACAGGAAAAATAAATTGAGCATACATTTACAATGATAATGGAACGGCATAGATCCAACAACTTGACACGATGTGATATGGTATTATAGAAAGAGGCATTGTGTTTTCATCCATTTCGTGGTTTCATGGAAGTATTCACAAGGTTATGAACCTTTTCCGAAGTAAGCACAACACACTCATCCATGCATATTACCATCAGCGCGATATTATATCGAAAGAAGCAAAAAAAAGAGGAAATATATACAACATGCTACGACATGATTGTTGTGTTTGTGTGTAGTTACATCACATCATCATTATTTATGGTATAATATATTGTACATTTCTGGTTCAAAGTACTCACATTTGTTTAATGAAAGAGACTTTGCTTTCCAACTCAACTGAGGAAGGAAGGGGTTAGAGCAGCACAGTTTACACACGTGCTATTTGCTATGAACTCATGTAGCAAATAAGTAGATAGATAGCTTGCCTCGAACGTCTCGTTCTCAACGTCCCTTTTTCTTCCCTGGTGATACTTCCATTTCTGATATTTCCACTTGGTTGTTGCTATCTCCACTTTGCTACCGTGTGTGTGTGTACAGTTCTTTATCCCTGTGAAAAAGTTTTTCTCATACAACCTGGTCCCCAGCTACATTCCCAACCACCCAGAGAGGCTCGTTAAGGTGTATTTGACAGTAACTTGTGGTTCTGCTGGTTGGTAGTTTCATGTTGCCCAATAAATGGGTACATATGCTGCTCAAAAACTTTCCAACATCTTTTATCTCTGGCTCACTCTCTCTGAAATGCCGCAATTTATGTTGCAACACAAGTGCTCCTATGCTGTCTTTCTCCTCTCTCACTTCTACTTTTGAGTAAAGCGACAGAAATTTAGAGGGGAAAAGCATGCCAGGTATCTCTTTTATGTATGGCTTTGGCAATTTTAGGTGAATACTTTCAGTGTCCGTCGGCGTCGATACACTTTCATAGTTCATTCGCTGTAAGAGAGGGAAGTGGAAGGAAACATCCCTCCTTTCATTGATCCTTCCATCCAACTTTCTATATAGGAAATGGTTCCGAACGGATATTAAAGAGTTTTACCTGTAGAACCCCAAGATATATTTGATTTACTTAGTTACAAAGCTTTACAAGTGAAGATATTAT
>JAANSM010002117.1:0-16009 GCA_036850725.1 Orchesella villosa
TGACCATGAGACAAATGCATTACAATACCACTACACAAGGATAAAATTACCAAAAAAATTCATACCTTGTTGAAATTACAAGGCAGATTACTACCAATACTAACTCATTATTATAATCATTTGCAATGTTTGAAGAGTCGCCATTTGTCCAAAAATACTCGCTCAACGTCAATTCTAATAGTATTCAATAAATAATGCTCGTATCGTTAAGAATTTATGAACAGTCAACAGTAGAATACTTGGTATTCAAGTTATCAATATTGAAGAGTCCCCATTTGTCCAAAAATACTCACTATTCAATAAATAATGCTCGTATCGTTAACAATTTATGAGCAGTCAACAGTGGAATATCTGGTATTCAAGTTAGGAACATTGTAAATGGATAAAAGTCTAACACGGTTGCGATTGTGTGTATTGGGTTGCTCATTAAGATGCTATTTTGTAACAATTGTAATGAACTAAGCCTTCCGTCAATAATCAGAACGTCAAAATACATACAGATCCGATTGTTGCGGATTGTTATATTGTAGATATTGTTTTACAAGATGTTTGTGTTACAGAAAGAGACCATAATTGTAGCGGATTGTTATGTTGTAGATATTGTTTTACAAGATGTTTGTGTTACAGAAAGAGACCATACAAGAAAACAGACAAGTTCGTTTGCGATAATTTTGAACCTGTCTACTTGTTTACTATATATTTTATGCTCAAACTAAAACTAGGATATTTACTTTGCTAGGTTTGTACGTTAATTTACATCACATCATATTGATTTACAATTCATAGTAACGTAAGGTTTCAAATGCTTAATCAGCACCGGTCTCCGCTATCGCGTTACATATTTTCTAGAAATCCACAAACTTATAACAATTTTTTCATAAATAAATATTCTCAAAATGCTCATGCAGTTAAAAACAAGCTTCATTGACAGTATTGGCACAACTTCTTTTTGTACAGAAATCTTACAAAATATTGAATAATAATCTTTGTAAATAAAAACTCCTTTCCTATTTCCAATTGTTCGGTAACGTAATTGCCACTCGAAGATCTGATTTAGCTTAAAATCCATAAATATTAACATCTTTACATTAATTTTCTTCATTTCAAACCTGCAGTATAACAAAATATCGTCACAAACTCTAAACTTTATTCTTTATATCTTATATATACCTATATCTCATATATCTTATATCTTAAACTTAATTCTAAACTTTGACCTTACAAGCAAAAACATTTTGCAACATCATGCATCAGAACTGCAGCCAAATTCCAATGCGAATAAGTTCGAGTAGGATTTGAATCTTCTAAAGTAAATGTAGCGTATAGAATTAACTATTTAGTTGAATTCAATATTAAATATATAGTTAAAATATATAGAGTCAACAAATGGCTGAATAAATGCATTAGTACGCTTGAGTTAGGTCAATTGATTGTTCAAGCAATAAAAATCTTAAATACATCCTGCATTACATATCACATCACACAAACGTTCCAGATACTCATATAAATGTTGACAATGAATCAAGGTAACCTGAAAAGTCTACACTAATAATTTAGTAAAACAATGGGCTTAGTGCTAAAATGTTTGGTGTTGTGCTTACGGTAAACAAAACATGAGAATTATACAAACGTAGAATTGAATATGTATTCGGAATCAATTAGGGGGGTTTGAGTAAACGTTTAAAAACCTAATCACGTATGCAGGGAGTCGCAGATTGCAACCCGATAAAAAGTTGATTTTTTCATACAAAAAGACTTCAGGTTCTTTCATGAATCATCATGAACCAGGGTACAAAGCGTCTTTACGATGCACCAACCAACCCATCCATTCAGGTTGAAGTCGGTGTATTTTTTTTTATCGAAATAGCACTAACAAGTCACGAGAGCATTTATACACAAAACCCCATGAATGTTTTTCTCACGAAATCGGCTTAATTTTTACTTAAAAGCATACGCTTGTAAATACAATCGCGGTAGTAGTGAGCTACAAAACAAACACTAAATCATCAACTTACCTCCTTCATTTAATGGCGTTTTTATCTACTTGTCCCAAAAATGGGCATTTTAGTTAATGCGTTTTACAAAAATTACTTGTGAAAAATCTAGCCCAGTGTGACAAACGACAAAAATAATCAAACAACAAAAGAGTGAGTGTTAAAAAACAAAACTTTTTGATGATGTTTCAGATCTACAACAACATCCGTTCAGCGATAAAATCAGCGCTGCCATCGACTAACCCTGATTCGCCTATAAAATTCCCATCAGTTCAGTTCCCCCGTTTCACAACCCCCGAGAACATCCCTCAATACATTCGTAACACGTTATCTTCAGTGCAAACTCGAATATCATCGAGCAACACGCTCCCAAACCTAATCACAAGGGTAAGGTCGTACGCATCAGCAATCACAACCCGAATCCGCTCAGCAATGCCTCCAGGAGGATCATACGAAGGAAGTGGAGGGTTATGCGGTTGCTTATCAGGCTTAATGAGCGGTCACGTTGACCAAGGGCCAGTTGAAATAATGGTTGTAGGAAGCGCAAAAAACCCAGCAGACGGAACAGTAACATCTAGCTCATGCCTTGTAGTGACAACTCCACCGGATGAAATAAACAGAGAAGAACTGGACGCTAAATTTGCAGAACTTGTGGTGAGTATCACGGATGTACACATTAAAACAACGTAATTACCATTAGATTGACCGGCTTTTGTTATTCATATAATATACTTAACCAACTCGTCAGTCGGGATCAAACCAATAATATCAAACTAGTATCATTTACATACACTACTCATTATACATCATTAAACCATCCTACTATACGATAGATATATTCTTGACATGATTTTACTCTTCACAAGATTTATATTGAACGCGTTATGCTTGAAATTATGCGTGTCAGCTAAATAATTCACCAAAGAAATACAATTCATATTTTATCGGCATCTTTTGATACATCAAAACGTGAAAATTTGATTAACTTTCAATCAATATTAACGTCCGATACAGTTGAACGAGAAAAATACACTTGACACTATTTCAAGTTCATTTTCATTCATTACATTGCATATGATTACAGTTATAATCAAATTGCCAATCTCTACTTTAATTTACTTTTTCATTCAACTTGGAACCGACAATTTGTCTGTCTCATCACTATCTTTCATATTTTATCAACTTTTCATTTTACTATCACGCTCACATCGTTAAAAAAATTATACATAACACTGCGCTGTTTTAGGCAAATATATAGCACATAAGAAAACATGGGGGGGATGTTTTGAAACACGGGTTTACACAAAACTGCTAAATAATAATCAGCTAGCGTTTTATTTTGGAACTTCTGTGGTATGCAGACAAATGATAATAGCCAAATTAGAAATTCCCATTATTCTGTTTTTTAAATGGCAATAATTAAACCAACTTAGAGGAACTGGAATGAAAGCTCTTAATATTTTAGGGTTTTTACCTCTTCATTTTAATAGAATCACGACCCTTACAACTCACTTTCAGGGTAGAATGCTAAATTATCTATTGATAGTTTACGCAACGACCTTAAATCTTTACCACCTGTGTGACCTGTTCACAACGTTAGATACTATACTACTTATGTAATTAACTAATTAGACAAACGCATCCAATTTGTATCGTGTCATCATTTGAAGACAGTATATCACACTAGACACCGCAAGTTTAATCTGCAAGCCTAAGAAATTAATATGCTTCAGTTTATTATTTACAATAGCTTAAACATAAAGCATGAATAAGTTTATTAGAGTGCACTATTTATAATATATGTATAGGAATGTTTCTGTTTATTTACATCGTCTTTCACGCACAGCATTTTTAATTTATATTTTGCATAAGACATTACGCTGTGTTTGAGACAAATATATAGCACATGAAGAAAACATGAAAATGTTTTAAAACAGTTGCAACTGCTAAATAATAATCAGCTAGCATTTTATTTTGGAACATGCAATTATGCTAATAATATCCAGATCAGCAGTTGCCATTATTGTTTTTTAACTGACAATAACTAATTCAACATAAAAGGACTGGAATGAAATGAAATTTTGCTTTTAAACTATACTTTAGGGTTTTTATTACAAGAATTTTGATTCCTACAACTCACTTATACCTTACGGAAGAAACTGACTTTACTCGACTCGACGTTATAACTTCTAACGGTAGGAATGCAAGGACCTAACCTAAAAACGTTAGACACTATCCGCGTAATTAACTAATTAGATAAAATTTTAACAACTTGCACCGTGCCAGTCTAACATTTTAAATGCCTTCCAATCAATCTGTTAAGAAATACAATTTATACGTTTTAATGTATTATTTACAATGACTTCAAAATAAGGCATAAATAAGGTTTTAGAGTGCATATAGTGAAATCTCCGCCTACTGAACATTGGACGTACAAGGACTCACTGTAGGAAATACATATTAAACCCGATAGTCACTGAAATAATTTTTCATTAAAATAAATTATCAATTTCCCTATTCTGTTTTTAAATTAATTCAACTTACAAGAACCGGAATGAAATCTCTCAATACTTTCAACTTTAGGGTTTTTATCTCTCCATATTAAGAATCATGATCATGATTAGGGAGCCTACAACTCACTTCTACAGTAGAATGCACTGCTAAATTACCTATTGATAGTTTATTCAATGACCTTACACTGGGCACGACGTTTTAGATGCTACTCATGTCAATAACTAATTAGATAAACTCATTTAATTTGCATCTTGTCATCAATTGAAGACAATATAATATATATAACATCTAAAGTATTCGTAAGTCCAACCTGTTTCAATTTAGAATTTATCTTTTCACTGTATTATTTACAATGGCTGAAACATAAAGCATGAATAAGGTTATTAGGGCAGAGTGCATGATAGTATATGTGTCTGTTAATTGAACATTGAACCTGCAAGGACTCACTGTAGGAAATATATCATTAACCCAATAGTCACTCAAATAGGTCACGAAGCTGAATTTATCTAATTTTTCCAACACTTTTCCAGGAGGAACTTGACCTGAGTCTCCCGAATAAGACGGCCATGCTGAGCTTACCAATCGAGAAAAAATGGCAAATCTATTGCAGTCGGAAACACGTAAGCATTTAACTGCATGTATGAAATAAATCATTATAACTCTCAAAAACACATTCAAAACCATTTGATTGATTATTCAGGAAAGTGAGAACAGTTCACTAGTGTCGTTTTCTCCAGAGTACTACATTGACAGGGTGAACAATCTTATGGTAAGTTTTATTTTTAGAAACAAGTTAAAATTTACGTGAAAAAAATTAAAAAATCTATATCTCGCTTAGCCCCCCGTGGATGACGCAACGCCACCAGTGAAGCTATACGAATCGTTGCGCACAGCCCTTCGAACACAACCAAACTCATTCGTGCACCGTTTCTTGGAGTTACAAGGCCTCCAAACACTATTAAACATCCTGTCAAACGAAACAAAATCACAATCGCACCCACTAGTGATAACATGCGTGAAATCGCTAATGAACAACACAACAGGTCGAGCTCACGTGCTAGCCCACCCATCAGCATTAAACACAATCGCGAGCACGATAGCAGGAAACTCAATAAAATGCAAAATCGACGTGCTCGAGATACTAGGAGCAGTTTGTCTAGTCCCAGGAGGTCACAGAAAAGTGCTACACGCCATAGACCATCTCCAGGAGTTTGCTGGAGAGCGAGCCAGATTCCAAACCATTATAAATGATTTGGACAGGTCAACAGGGCCGTATAAACAAGATGTCAGTTTAAAAACGGCTATCATGAGTTTTCTCAACGCTGTACTCAGCTATGGGCCTGGACAGAAAAACTTGGAGTTCAGAGTCCATTTGAGATATGAACTTTTGATTCTTGGAATTGAGCCTGTCATCTCGAAATTACGTGGGTTCGAGAACGAGACGCTTGATAAGCACATTGAATTTTTCGAAATCGTCAGGGTCGAGGATGAAAAGGAACTTGCAAGACGGTGGGGGGAGGTTAGTACAAGCAGTTTTGGTAAGCCACTAATGCGACCGTTCCCACATCATTTTAATACGTTTCCTTTTTGTAGACCCACGTCGACACCAAAAACGTAGACGACATGTTTGAGCTTATCAAAATGAGACTGTCACACAGCTACGCATACGTCAACTTGCAGTCCATACTCTCCCATCTGCTCATGTTACCACGTAAGGATATGGAAACAAGTGCCACAAGACATGATTATTAGAACTGTTTTATATGGATTTTGATTATTTTGCACTTTACACGTTATAGTGAATATTGGAGGTCCTCCACCCCACCACTGGGTGCTAATAGACAGATTAATCCAGCAAATCGTGCTTCAGCAGCAGCCAAACGAACAAGACGAAGCGTTTGATCCTGACCATGTCATCGTCTCAAACATTAAAGTCAACGAGATTGTCAAAAAGTTTGTCCACCGCCAATCAGTACACATAATTTAATTTTTTTTTGTAAATTATTGTAATTGTAACCCTTTTCTTTCGACGTAGGTTGGAAGAGGAAGAGCGAATTTCAGCAACTCTGGAAAAGATCGAGTCGCTAACCCGCGAGAACAATCTAATAAGATCAAACCTAACAAGCAAAGAGCAAGATTTGGAACTGAAAATGCAGCAAATAGAAGATTTAGAAAACAACAATCACTCGACTCCGTGAAAGATTAGAAAAGGAATCGTTGATGAGGCTAGAAGAGTCACAACGGGTAGCAGAACTTCAACTAAAAGTGCAGAAGATTGGTGAAACACAGCAAATAATGATGCAAGCTCCGATAGTAAACCACGTTCCTGTAGCTCCACCTAGGAAGCAAGAAATGCCACCTCAGCAACAAGCTCAGCCACAACAAGTATTCCAACAACCACCTTCCCCTCCAAAATACGTACCACCTCCAAGTATCGTACCAGCAGCTCCAGTACCACCGCCACCTCCAATCCCAAGTAACAACATTCCACCTCCACCCCCTCCCCAAAACCAATCAATCCCTCCGCCACCACCTCCAGCAGCATTAATAGTCGTAAAGCCAAAGCACATCCCACCTGCCTCTGCTCCACTCAAGTCATTCAACTGGTCAAAACTTCCAGAAACAAAACTGAATGGGACTGTTTGGAGTGAGCTGGACGAGTCAGTTGTGTACAGCACACTAGACCTTAAAGAGATTGACAGGTTGTTCAGTGCATACCAGAAAAACACGGAGGTTCAAGTGAATGCCAACGAAACGGTCACTGACTCGTTAAAGAAACCCCCTCCAGTTCAATCAAAAAGACTGATAAGCGTGATTGACGGGAGGAGAGCTCAAAACTGCACCATTCTGTTGAGCAAACTGAAAAATGTCGGATGAGGAGATTTGCAACGCAATACTTTCCATGGATGTCAGCGACAATCTACCTCTAGACATGATTGAGCAGCTGCTGAAATTCACCCCAAGTGCAGGAGGAGGTGGCGTTACTAGAAGAGCAAAATGAGGATGTTATGCTTGCTCGTGCTGACAGCTTCCTGCTTAAGATTTCAAAAATAACTCATTACGAGGAACGATTGCGTGTGCTCCAGTACAAGAAACGGTTCGTGCATATTGTGGAGGAGACAAATTCCCGTATGAAAACAGTTGTTGAAGCATGTAGAGAAGTGACTAGGTCAAGAAAACTGCGTAAAATGCTTGAAGTAATATTAGCATTGGGAAATTACATGAACAGGGGGTCAAGAGGAAACGCAAGTGGGTTCAGGTTGCCAAGCCTAAATGCAGGGAAGTGACTAGGTCAAGAAAACTGCGTAAAATGCTTGAAGTAATATTAGCATTGGGAAATTACATGAACAGGGGGTCAAGAGGAAACGCAAGTGGGTTCAGGTTGCCGAGTCTCACTCGAATTTCAGACACAAAATCTAACCAACGTAATCAAAATCTTATGAACTACCTCGCAGTTCAAGTAGAATCTCATTGGAATGAGTTATCTGATTTGGAAACTGAATTATCACACGTGAGAGGAGCAGCGAAAGTGAGTTTGAACGAATTGGAAAAGGATATGGGGTATCTTCGTTCTGGTCTTGAGTGTGTGAACAGAGAAGTTGAGTTCCAACGGGGACTCCAAAAAATGGATCCTGGAGATAGGTTTTTACCAAGCGTCAGAGAGTTCCTCAGCAGCGCAGTGTGCAGGATACAGGAGCTCGAAGACTTGTTCGCAGACATGAAAGGAAGTTTCAGTAAAACGGTTAGGCTGTTTGGTGAAGAGTATAGGGAAATTGATGAGTTCTTCTCGATATTCGACCAGTTCCTCAACGCTTATGGGGATGCAAGGTCAGAGAACGAGAGTCTCAGGAAGAAACGGGAGGATGAGGAGAAGCGGGCTCTTGATGCTACGCTAAGGAGGTGCCATGGTGGGGTTGAGTCAAGAAAAATGGTCTTGAGACAGATCCGTCAGTTTAGGTGGCAACGCAGAAAAGGAACCTGGAGAGTTTGATGATCTCATCTCCGCGTTAAGGACTGGTAAGCTTTCAGGGTTTGTTCATTACATCAATTTATCATTTAATTCAACATGTTTAAAACGTTTTTGCATTGTTTTATAGGTGACGTGTTCACAGAGGACGTGTCAAAGTACAAACGGAGGCACGGGACAAGAACACACCATCGAGTCAATTCCACCAGAGACAGGGATCTTAACAATTCCAGGGAGAGGATCCATTAGACAACTTTTATATATACATTTTTAAACTAGATGAGCTTCTTATTACCGCTATGATTTTTTATTTTCTCTTACACGCTAGAGATACATTTAATAAACTTTTATACCACACAACTTATACTTGTTTCGATTTTACCATTATTGCATCAGTACATATTGCCCATTCACGAATTTTCATGGACCGCACTCAATCCAACACATGTCATCTCATATTTAACACTCATACAGCTCACTTCGCGGTGTTATCGTAACCAAACCAAACTTCAAAATTAGTTCAATAATTTATATCATTATTAAATTGAAGCTAGAATAAAGTTCACTATAAATCCGAGGCATTTCACGTGCAATTGAAAGTTGAAAGTCAACGTTTGAGATAATTTGATTTCCATGAGTTGAAGTAAAATTGCATTGCAAGATGGAACAAGGAAAGAACAAAGCGATGGATGAGCATGGTGATGGACCAGAGCGTAAAAAACGCAAAACTTCAGAACCAGAAACTGGTCAAGATACCTGTCACACAACCATTGATAAGCAGGAAAAAGTTTCTGATGCAATCCTAGAAGAGTTGAGAGACATGAACAGAGATGAGATGATTTTAAGGATATTGGAAATGATTGAGACGGAAGACTTGAACACGATTGAGGGAGTACTTAAGAACATAGGGCCGATAATGAAAATTAAGGAACCTAGTTTAAAAAATAAAAAATCGTTGCTAGAAATTGCGATTGAGTATCGAGAAGGAACGAGTATCCAGTTCTCAAAAATTTCTTGGAATGAGTTGGCCTTTGAGCAAAGTTCAATTTCAGGGGAAAAGTTGGAGGAAGTTTTAAAATTCCTGAACTTGATAATTCGATTAGCACCAGAATATATGAACGAAATAGATGGATACTTAACACTTCTCCGTGTGCTAAAAAGTGATACATGTGACAATACTCACCGAATGAAAGTCTTGAATATGCTGCTAGAAAACAACGTGAATGTAAATGCAAAGGATCAATATAATCGAACCCCTCTTTATATCGCTGCCAGCCACAAACCCCAGCTTCCAGAACTGATGGAAATCATACGACAATTGATTAACTATGGCGCTAACCCAGATGCTATTGACTCACAAGGTCGCACGTTTCTCCATGTCGCAGCATCCAATGTCCACCGCGCATTATTCCATGAAATTATCGTGTATCTGGATTCTGTTCGAAAAACTAACTGTTTTACAATCGCTTGTGGAAACGGGTCCACCGTTCTACACACCGCAGTATTCAATTCAGAGATTCTTCATGAGACGCTTGACTTATTTAAGAAAAATGGTTCAGATTTCAATGCTCGCACAAATTCTGGCGACTCCATCCTCATCACTGCTATTAGAGGAGGTAGAAGCGGTGAGTTTATCAACCATTTGACTCAACTAGGAGCAAACTGGAAGGCTACAGAAACTCAGCATGATTCTCCACTACACCACGCTGCGTTCTGGGGAAACCTGTCAGCAGTAAAACTGTTCATTCAATGGAAGTGTGATGTCAACGCAAAGAACACATCGTGGGAACACACCACTTCATAAAGTGTTGCTTGGACAGACTCATACAGCTCATGCTATTGTCACTGAGCTTGTGAATAATCGGGCTAACTTGAGCATTAAGAATGATACTGGGGACTTGCCCGTTGATCTTGCAAGGAAACTTGTTCCAAACGGGAAATTGGAAACACGCACTTTGCGCCTTATCGAGCTGCTACAGAACCTCAATCAACTAACGATTCGTTAATTGCAACGGGGTAAGCTGCTCTCTTGTCAATGCGAATCTGTTATTGAAGCACAAAAATATATCACATTAAGTATTATGTATACATAAGGTATAAGTAGGTCCGTGAAATTATAGAGGAATTTAAGGCAAATCATATACTGTACAATTTTTTTTAGGTTAGTTGATCCACCTCCAACTCTAGAGTCTAGACGTACATATACATACTCTATCGCTATTCTAATCAAGAGTGATTTGTAAAATGAAAATAAAATAATTTCGTTTGTAAATTTTTATGCTTCTTTACTGTAGACATTACTTTCATAAAAATATTCATGAATAGTTTATCCTTGGATGCAAAGACGCTAATCCTTGTAACATACATGGCTTGCAACCTATGTTTATCAACTATATACTAGCGCATGTAAAACAACATTTCGGAAGCATTTCATATAAGAAAATGAGTTGCGTCAGTTTGGGGTATTATGAGAATGCGTTAGAGAAGACGAGAGTGGTTTGTGCAGTCATTATTTTAGAGTCCATTTTCTACTAGCGATAAATCCAACAAAACCAGTTAGTATTATTTTACAAAGTCATTAAAATAGCTATAAACCAGATCCCCACAAAGAGTTTTCAAGCAAATAACAGCAATCAATCATTATTGCCACTGCTAATAACAATATATAGTATTGATGCTCATATCAATATTGCGGAGCAGAATATAATGCAAAAAATACACGTAAAGAACTTGATGTCCACCCGAAACTGCACAAAATATCAGATCGGGCCGTGCTGCTACACCTATGTGAGATTCCAAACACGACGAGACCCCAAAATGAAATGCATCCACACGATACCTGAGTATAAAACTCGATGTCGCTGCGAACAAACGTGAGGTCCAACGTGAAGAAATGAAATTGTCCCAAGAACCCATATGAAAAAGCAGTGCATCAAGTAAAGTTGTTCCTTGCGTTTCCTTCGATAATTTGCCACCGCATGAATGGTAAAGGCTCAGGGTAAAAAAGGTAGTGACCAGTTGTTTTAATCAATTAAGAAGGATAATTACGGTATAATTATGCTAGTATTTTTTAACAACAGAATCGCGTGCTTGCTCACTGTATCAAGGGCGTGGAAGACCACACGCAAAGGTAAAAAGTAAAGAAGATGAAGGAGAAACATGTATGTTTTTTAATTTTCTCTATCGCTTTTCTCGCAAGATATTTTACTGTATATTTTTTTTATCCCCGATCTGATTAACGTATTATTACCTGTTGATGTTGAGCATTTGCATGAGAGTTGTATAAAAAAAACTTGTGTTGTATATAAAAACGAACCACACCCAAAAGTAATTAAACGATCGTTGATGCTTCTCTCAGTTTCCTGACAAGACAAAACTCCACTATAATCCATGTATTTTTATGCGTTCATAAAACTTGGTCATCGGAGATAAGAAATGATGTAGATGGAAGGAATGGAGCTAGTTTTATATTTATTTTTTGCTACAGATTTCTGATACAATCTATTCGCAAAAGCATCATCAAAATGTATGAAATGGCCAAAGCATAAAAAGTTCACATAAAGGAGCTTCCCAATGACTTTGTTTTTTATTGCGGTCGTTATGCCCCGCTTTATGATGTTTCTTCTACAGAATGAAAGAAGTACACCAAAGGTCAATACTTTTTTACTGCTTAGCCCATCACAGCTCAGCAACGAAAGAGAAATCGAGTGACTCAAACACGAACATGAGAGAGAGAGAGAGAGAAAAAAAGGCTTGAGAGGTAGAGAGTAAAAGCCCAACCTCCCCATTAATTTTCCCTTCCGCGATGTTTTAAGAGATCGCATTTCCTTAATTGGAATACCCCAC
Source organism: Orchesella villosa (assembly GCA_036850725.1). Classification (NCBI taxonomy): domain Eukaryota; kingdom Metazoa; phylum Arthropoda; class Collembola; order Entomobryomorpha; family Orchesellidae; genus Orchesella; species Orchesella villosa. Next base: position 12,322 of record JAANSM010002117.1, read on the forward strand.
GCTTCTTTGAATACAGAAATTAATGAAATATACTAAAACGCGTGAAAAACATCTACCTGAGACCTTTCCTTTCACTTGAACTTTTTCTTCCTCTCGTTCTTTTCACTACTCTTTTTGTTTCACTCATTTCTTCTAAAGTCATTTCACTAATGGCTCAAATCCCTTGATTGGGAAAAACTACTCATCATCGCGTGTGAACGCCAATTCAATTAACAAAAAACCTAGTCTTAATGCTTACATTCAATCTCATTTACCTTAATTCGTTACTACAACTTAAAGACACACACCAGTCTACCAAACACACATCTCTCTTTCAACATTTCAGCTTCAATGCTACACCATTACATTCAACTCCCGTGTAGCTTCATCGCTTTTCCCTTCTTCACTTCATCCAGTCTTCATATATGCTTAGAAGAAAAGACGAGTAGTGCATTTACTACGGAAGTGTATATAATAAAACGTGAAATGCTACGTTTCAATTCTCTGATCTTTCGCTTTCCATGAGAATATTCGTTGTTAAAAAAATCCACGCGTATTGTGTTATAAGTACGTATATATAATTAGATGAGAACCGCATCATGATGATGATGATGAGCGTAATTTGAATAGATTTTTGATAACTAACTAGCCAGCATGAGAAGGCACTTGAGTTTGGATCTCGAAGAAACCGGAAAAAGCGTATGAAAACTGGAAGGACTAGAGAAAAGAAACACAAAAGATTTAAAAGGAAGAGGCATAGCGCACTTGAATAAGAACACGAGAGGGTTCTTTTCGTCCGTTAGAAACTCCGTGTGCTATATTCTGAGAGAACGATATATTATAAACCGAAGTATGCTTTGGTTTTTTGATGAGTCAAGAAAAGAGGTTTGGTTCATGATACTCAAGCAAAAACTTGAGAGGACACTCTAGACTCGTGATGAGTATATACGCTTTGGTTTTCTAGATATACATATTTCTTATGCGGGCGAGTAAGTAAATCGATGGGTTAAAAAGTGATGTTCTAAATATTTAAGGTAAGGTTGAAAACTACCGATTGAAAAACATGATTAAAAATTAATGCGAGGTCAAACGGGCACGGATAACGTGTAAATTACACATAATACTGATTGCTAAATTATAAATCTACCGGGTTTAGAATTTGTATTCCTTATCTTTTCTATTTCAACACATTTCCTTATATATATCTACTCATACTTCCCAGCCTTCCTCGTTAGGAGCTTCAACAACTGGAGATGAGAGAGAGGGGAGAACATTGAACATACTCATCAATAAAATATTACGCAAAAAGAAGCCTGTCATATCAATACATTTTCTTGTGCAAACGGAATCGTGAGTGTAGAAAACGAGCATGTTTCATCGCTTTCTTGCATAACTAAATACATGAAATTATAGGGTTCTCTGTGAAACAAACTCTTCCAAATTCAACTTGACATTTATGTACACATTCGTTTTCTCAATCATGTTGGTCAACTTCAACCAGTCCAAAAACCCGAATGTTTAAGTAATCCCATTTTTTACAAGCATTCCTCTTTATTATCCACGACATTTATTGCAATTTCTATTTCAACACACAACCTCGTTTTAATAAGAGTGTAATTTTTACTTACATTTAATGCAATCTCTTTAAAAAGTAACATAATCCGTTACACAATTCTTGTTCATTCATTGGTTTATTTCAGCACGTTCTCACGGCGCATTCCAGTAGCAAGATAATTAATCCTGACAATAAAAGGTGTAAGAACCGGTTTTTCTTGACGACGAGCCAAAAGAAAGCTCATATTGTAACGGCCAAAAATCCAAGAGAAATTGAATAGGAAGAATTGAAGAAAATAAAAATCCATTTTTCAATGGGATTGATTGTAGCGAAAAAAAAGAAACCCTGACTGAATGTTCGTTCTTTCAAGGTATAAGTAAGATCGTATAAAGAGCGTGTGATCAGGATCTTTAATACTTTACGGGAGAACCTTTTTCTTGAATGAATGGAAGTATATATGCTGTGCCTTGCCTTAGGCATCCACATGATTCTCCCTCTTGATCAAACTATGCATTAAGATCCTCCACAGGAGGGTACGTTTCTTTTAATAGGTTATAAAAACGCACGAGGGAAACTCAACAAGTCGTTTCTCCTTATTCTTTTCAACAAGAAAACGGCAAGAAGGAAATATCACGAGGGGTAGGAAAAACAGTTCCATGCTGGGGGAAATATATAATACACACACATAGTCAAGAAAACCCGTGAGAAACAACCGTCACTTTAATGCACTCCACAACATCTATTCACAACAAGACGTTTAAAGATCATGTTTTTTTTCATCATGATGTTGGATGTGGTGATGGGGGATCGTTTTTTGACCGTTATAGCTAAAGAATGTCATACATATAACATTGCGTTTATATTCATGCTCGTTTAAAAGGACTCTTTCTTTGTGTTTTCTTATCAGCATTGCAGCATATAATGATGAGTTGCGTATATATCTTGTCCGTTAACCATTTTCTTAAGAAAATGTTTAAACTGCACCAGGTGGGAAAAGGAAGTAGCAAGAGAGCTCGTGCCTTTTAAACGGAAAGTTAAAGGGAAATAGGATAAAAAGGAATACACCGCATATGTCTGACTATGAAGACGTGTCTTGTTATAAGAGCTGTTTTCTTAAACCGACAAAAACGTCTTGGCGCGTGCTACCCCCAAAACCTTGGCCAGTTCATCCACAAATGCATTCAATTCTTACACGTGTGAATTTAGTTTCTTTTTATACACAAAAAACCTAGAGCATTTTATATACCTACCCATGTGATTGAGTGTGTAATATGTTGGTTGATTCAATATCTTAAAGTAACCGACAAAAATAGAATTCCTTATCGCGTGCCAAATAAAGAAAAAGGATCCTGTAGTTATCATTCAGTATTAGTTTGGAGTTGAGGAAACAAGGACGGAGGCTCGGACCAGAGATCTGGATACATTGAAACTGGACATTTATCACATGAGTGTTACCAGATGACCATAATTTAATCAAGTTTTCACTCTACTCTGAGAAAATAACGCTAAAAGCATCTCCCAGCAGGGAATCTTAATCGCCAAGAAAGGATTTTTTTTTCTCCCATCTGCTGGAGAAATATAATATCCGTGAAAGTGAGAAGAGAAGTGAGAGTTTTATGTGAAGTAGATATATATATGTGAGTGACCATAACATATAACGATCAACTCTGTTGGGATTCTTAACGGGATTACATACACACACCCAGGATAAAATCATTGGAAAAATGGTAAGAAAATAAATCACGTGTTAAAAAAGCTGTTTTTTTATTTCGGGAAAGAATTTGTTGAAAGAGAGAGAGAGAGAGCATGAAGACTATGAGCATAATATTATGTATTAAAGCAAGGCGTGTTTTAAGACAAAAAGGAAAACGTGCATGAAGGATTGGTTTGGTAGAAGAGAAAATGTGAGAGTACATAGAGAAACAGGCTCATACGTACAAGACCTTTTTGTATGAATCTCTCTCTGGTAATAATAATCCGTAGAAGGCTTCTTGTGAGAGAGCTGGAGAGTAGTAGGATGATGATGATGCGAGTGTGTTGGTAGGAGAAAAGCGGTCGATAGCAAGGAAGGGTCGCTATAAAGAAACAAGATCACAAAGAAGCTCGCGAAAAAACTCATTACAAAACGAGAGAGAGCTAGAGCATAGACGAGCT
>JAANSM010002118.1:0-16008 GCA_036850725.1 Orchesella villosa
TAGAAAATACAATCTCGAACAGTGTTCCAAACCAACGTACAGCATAAGGAAAGATATCAGAAAACACAAAAATTCATTGCAAATTCTCATTCATAGTAGACCTTTGGGAAGGTATATTGGACGGTGGTAATAATCCCCGATGGTGAGTAATATGCATCAAAAATAAATTCTCCAACTAGTCATAACAGTCGAAACAGTGAGATACGTCTAAAGTATTCATATGTACGTACATCCAGCTGGAGATATTAAACAGAGGATCAAATGTCATTATTTTGCAATTTTGTAGATTCCATGACAATACTAAAGTATGCAATCCGATTTGCATAGATTAGAATTATGGTGGTAAACTTCATTGTAAGTTTACTATTAACGTTATCGTTTCCCATGTGATTTCTCAATCAGAAAGTCTATTTTTGTATATAGTTTTGTTATTCAATGACGACGTTTATACAACTTGCATAGATTCAAAGCAAAGTTTTTAGGTAAAGCGTTACCTCGGCCTTGGCCTTGACTTTGCTTTGGCTCAACTACAAAGCTTGTGTGAAGAAAAGGAGCTACCTATGCAATTTTAGATATAATCAATCATTCCTAACATCAGCATTCAACAGTACCATTATTAGCAACGTAGCAAATGAACAACACTGACTATATACTACTTTGTTAGATGGTGAATTGTATAGCAATAATCCAATCGCTAATCGCCAGTATCAGAATTGATGAAAGGCAAGCAGTAGCGTCTTCTTGCTTCAGACAAAACAGTGGATGTTTGTAACATGTTATCAGGCCGTCCGGTTTATATCAGATCATCCGCATCCAAGCAAACAATAATAATGAAATTGTTGCATAAAAAACTAATGTTTCAAGAACATTTCAAGTCAAGTTCAATGCTATTCTTCAACCTCCAGTTCAATATAATTAGCCAAACACTGTATTATTACGATGTTATGAAGAATCTTTGTTGTTATGCACAGCAATATGTTTAGGCTACACATAATAAACTGTAGTTACTTAGCTATTACGCAATTATAGCAAAGTTTTGCTACAACTTAAGACCGAAAATATGTCCTTACATTTTTTAATGTTTTCGAATCACCCTGGATTAATATATCTTTTTTAGCAAAAAAAAGTTGTTTACTAACTCCACAGTTTGTTTTATAGCTTCAACAACATGATTACGTCTCTACCAACCAAAGAAAGGAGAGTCCAGTCGTAGTCAGTCAACCGACGTTGCTGACAAAGATTCCATTCTTGTAGTTACAATCTACTCTCGAGCACAGTATTTCTCAAGCAATGCTTTGAATTTGAATGCTTGGTTAATTACTCAAATTCCTAACGTAAGAACCCACCGACCTTAAAACCTAATTCATGTATATTACGGCGAAGTGCAAATGCATGAAATAAACAACTCTTATATTTCAATACAAATGATAACGGTTACAAGTGACTTACTAGTTTTGAGGAAGTACGATTCAGATATTTAACCCATTTCAACATTTATGTACGGAACTCAATCATGCATAAAAAAAAGGATGAATGAATTGAATTTTAATAGGGATCACATAAATCATTTAATGATTCCATCATCCAATCTCATCATGTGCATTCCTTTGTTATTCATCCCAGTTATTTGAATGAGTAGTTTACTTTGCATATGTCATTGCTAAATAATCGGCTTAGTTAGTCAAGTAAGCTACGTAAGATTTTATTTCTCGGGCAGGGTCGATCCACTTCTCAATTTGTTGTTGACAAATTTAGCGGAACGGCTTAGATGGTAAAGAGTAAAGAGTGGACAGTGAGAAAGCTTTCTTGTTCAGAATAGTTGAAGGTATAAGAGTGAAATACATTATAAAATTCATGTGCATTGAGTTTGAGTACGAGATAGTAAAGAAACGATTTAGAAGCATAACAACATGGGTGGATGAAAACGAAATAGTGTGACGAGTTTATCTTTATTTGACAACCAGTAAAAACTAATAAGCAAATGGTTAGAAGAAGGTAATACTTGTGCATGTATTTCGCAAAGCCTCAGTTTAGCACTAGTAGTTAAACTTGGAAGAGTTTGAAATTTGGCGTATCATAAGATGGAACGAATTCATCAACCCACGGCCTATATAAATATGAAAATAGAAAAAGAAATGATGATGATGGGGACGTTGATTGGGATTTTGGAGTGGAACCCCGGGATAGTGATTGCGAGAGAGCCTATAAAAAAGCGTTTCTCGTACCTAACAAGGCTAACAGCTTCTCCACGTGGCGGAAATTACAGCCGGTCACTCATGACCCTATCTCATGATATTATTACCTTTGTGCCCTATCTCTCTCCATACACATTAAAACCATCATCATCATGACTATCAGTGGATAGCTATTGAGTTCCATGTATTCATGTCGTGCTCAATTTTCATGGTATATCGTAATACAGTTTTTATAATGCTTTAGTTCATGTATACATACTTATATATTATAAGTAATGTATTCATAATACTTATTGAAATGCACTTTTTGTAGCACACGAACAAGCATTGCAACAGAATCTTGAGTTGTATCCATGTGCATATAATATATGCTCAAGTCTTTTCTCGTTCGTTCGCTGGTATACTGAAGGTCATCCCATTCTGATCATCTTGTCAGGCAGAATAGTTAAAATAGTAGTAAATGATATATGATGTACATTACTAACGTACGGAATATATAGACTTTTGCTTAATATTTTTAAAGCAATCAGAGAGTTGAGTGGCTTGACTCTCATAAAAAAACTCATTCCACTGGGTATACACTCATTTCTCAGGCGTAATTCGCAGTTTTTACTGTACTCCACACACAAACAAAATCCATTCGCACTCACACACAAACACACTTATGCAAAAACACAAACATGATCATCGCATCATCGTCATCATCATCTTTATTGCAATACACACAAATATGACAAAACTGCGTTCATTCTCAGTGAGCTCAAACGCTTCAAATTCTCTTTAAAAAGTTCATGATGTATATGAAAGTATGCAATTTTATGTGCAGCAGTTTGCCTTGCAAAAATTCCCACAAATGGGCGAAGCTATAAATCTCTACAACACTTGTAAAGCCAGCTACAGCTGCTCTGGAAACTGCTTTGTTAAAATGTCAGTTAGCTTAATTCTTCCCATGGTCTACTTGCATAATGTAGAAAAGTTTTAAACTTTCATTTTCTAAATCTTTTTTTAAGACTGAATCTTCGCTATGCGGTTTGCATACTTGATTATGCAATTTTAAACTGGTTGTGCGAGGGAATGAAACGGTAGGAATCAGTTTTTGTTGAGAAAAGTCTGTGGGATGGATGGATTGAAGAGTGTGCATTCATTTATACTTGCTATGCAAAAAAACTAGAGTATTTACTTCTCTCTTTGCATCTAACACTCTCACTCTCGTCTTTCTAGTTTTGGATGCATTCGGTGCAGCGTTCTTTACGCTACTGACCCAGTTGCTGTTTGACAGACTAACACCACAAGCTACTCACCAAGCAAAATCTTATCGTATCCTCTTCTTTATATATGTTTATATGTATATATTCTTATGAAGGTAATGTGAGTATATACTCGAGGGGTATGAAAATGTTATGATGAGTGATGATGATGTTCATGTTGATGTTACACAACTCTTTGCTTTGATCAGATCAACTCGTTTTGCATCTCATAAATACATACATATTTATATATGTATCAGTACATACGACATATAAGCGTTTGCACTTGGCAATGTGAAGTTGGATATAATTATGATGAATAACTACATTAATATATATACCTATTTATGTATAGATTCACGTTGTTTCGTCACAGGACAACGTCTTCTCTCTTGAGCCAAGCCTTTGACTTCCATGAGACACAAAACAAGTAAATGTTATTTCCTACTTTTGGCTGGGAAATGGAAGCAAAAAACTACATGTTTATTGTTAGAGTTTTCAATGTTGTGTCATTGTGGACAGACTCTTGTCTCCAACTAAAGTCACAAACTTTTCTATTATTAATATTTCCAGAGTATGGATATCGATTCTTTTTGATGATAAAGAATTTTACAACTCATTTCTATTGTGAAATTATTCTTCTCAATACCAAAGTATACTCTCGGATATCCTCATATCAATGTCTCGGATCTATGTTTCTGAAATGTGAAATTTATGTCGCATGCTTTTACAAACCATTTCGGCATATTTCTCTTGACAGATAAAAGTCTCTCCTCATGACAGGAACAAGAAAACTTTTAGCAATTGGCCCAACTACTAAAACCATTCGTTGATGTAGGCTTGTGTCGTGCTATGCAAAGAGTACAAATGCTCGGCACTCATTTCTTCTCATGTCTTGTTTTGTTCAGCAAGCACTTCAGAATGGAAAGTGGGACTAAAAAGACTTGTCGTGCTGTTCCGTATGGGTGCAATATTGTGCACTTTTTTTGCATTCATCCCATCATCATCATCATCGTTGTAGATGCATACCATTCTCACACACGCATACCATTATCCATGAAATCTATTGAGTGTTAGATGCTAGTTGTACATGATGAATAGAAAACATCATTTAGCACGTCTTTTCCATGTTTAAAAGTAGATTCATGGCGTAATAAAACAATACTAAATTCATACCCTCTGCAATTTAGCTCATCTTTACCTCGAACTACGAATTCCACAATGATGATACACACACATGGCTCACTTACCATAATTTATCAAATGCTCCTCCCATTTTCATTGGTTCTGAACGTTTTCAAATCACAATACGTTTAGCCACAACTACTTATATGTTCCTACTACTGTATCATGCATATTATGTGCATATCTGCAAGAAACGTTGATTATTTGAGGAAAATCGGTATTTCGATTGTGGTCACATTATAGCTCAATGCATTATTGGCCCTATTAGTAGCAGCATGTAAATTGCAAAGAGAGTGCATGCATTCCATTAAGCAGACCCAAGCCACAACATGGGATCTTTCCAATTAAACTGTTGAAATGAAATATCCATCTCTCTGTTCTTTGAGGGAAGCCGTACATTATGTGATGGTGCACAGCATCATATACGAATGCGCACAAATAGGCTCCTACTAACTAAGCTAACTAACCATACAAAATATAGTAGATACGGATGAGGATTTGGAACCACGGATTATCAAGCATTGTATAAAGGATTGTCTATAGTGAGGAAGCAGGTAGTCCCTACTGATTATTGTAGTTTACATCTTCATAGTTAAGCAAAGCCAATAATGATATTCTTCATTGGTCCAAAGAGACGACACAACTAACTACTGTTCACAATTAGCCAATAATATGATATTGAATAGTGGATATAATGCACTTAATGGTTCAAAAATGGTTTCGGATGAGCATGTTGCTATTTCTAATGCTGGATACACACAAACACAATCTTCTCCAGTCAAATATGCTAACCTGACATGGAGTTACTTTGTGGGGGCAAGCCACCACAATGGGAGCACTGTTGAGAACAAACCCTGGCTTTCATTATCTTCATACAGTATCTAGTACATTGCTTTTTTTCATATTATATTATATATTTGAGGCTACATATTATATTGTGTATAGTATAACCAACTCAATATTACCTATAGTAGAATTTTACTGTCATTTAGTTCACAAGTGAGTTCGCCAGAGTTAAGTGCTAAGAATCTGAAGTATATTTATATATATGTGGATGGTTTACCTATATACCATGTAAGTAAGACTATCTGTTTTGGCTATGATATAAGCGGCTACATCCATGGTTTCTTCTATGCTATATTTTATTATGCTAGTGATAGGAATAGGAATAGGTTTCGTCAACGGAACAAGAGATGAGATGCTAAAAAGCATTTACTTGAGCCGCAGTAGTGAGCCAAGCTACAAGAAGTCAAACGGAGAGGACCAGGGCACACCATTTTTTCCTGTCTTGATTCACTCCACTCCATCCAGCAAAAGATAGAGAAAGGGAGAGAGAGAGAGAACAGAAGAGTCACTGAAATCAGATATACATTTAATATCTGTAATAGGTGAATACTTTACTATGTAGACTAACAAAAGGCTATAGGAACTGTAGTTATAGCAGTAGTCACAATAGGAATATACACACTGTTAGTCCTATGGACATGCATAAATATCCTAATCATCTTAATCATCATTACATTAACAAGAATCCATACAAGAGGCATCATTATTGACAGTTATCCCGAAACTGAGGGAGTATCAACGACCTAGGATCATCAGCATCCTACACGACTTTCGACCTGTCTCGTCACGTCGTTGCTTTGTGAACTGAAGGGAAGGCAAGAAGACGAAGAAAAGAAATTACTTTTTGGACTCACTCATTGGAAGCAAGTGCTTACTTGTCATATTAAATAGTCAAGCTTTGTCGTTGTGGTTTGGTAGGTAGGCTTCCTCATTCGTAGTTTTCATATAAGATACATAGGTTGAGTGTAGTAAAACTTTTTTACTGAATTCTGAATGATATCAGCAAATTATTGAGGAAAGGCTTCAGATTTTCAACCGGGTGCGTGATGAACGGTTCATGATCTTCAAATTTTTGGACTGGAACAATTTGTGCCACAAATAAAATTTATTCAATTTTTATCGGATAAAAAAACTCTGTTTAGAAAAAGTGTTGGGTGATCTCAAACCTTGAGACTGCTAAGAGAAAAGCTCAAAAAAGTTGAACTTGTTTCTTCCGTTATAACAAAACAAAATTCACTGAATTCTTGAACTATAAAAAAGTTTAAAATGACTCTCCAATTTACCCTACGGAATCTTCTGGATCAAAAGTGTATGGCTGTGAAAAGCTTTGAGAAGAATTCAGTAAAAAAGTTTAAAATGACTCTCCAATTTACCCTACGGAATCTTCTGGATCAAAAGTGTATGGCTGTGAAAAGCTTTGAGGTGATGCACCTTTTTAATGAAGTGAAGTATCAAAATAAACAGTGAAATTTTATTGAACTTGCATGAAAAAGGTTTATAAACTGGAAAAAAATCTTGATAATCCAAAGAGGTGCAACAAGTTTTCTTTCGCAGAAATAAGAGAACTAGCTGCACACACGGAGTAAGGCAACGCAGGAGCAAACGGTATAGTCAATAGTGGTGCTTGTCCTGAAGAGGATGATGATGATGACGTTAAGCATCCCATTGCAAATACCAAGGCTGGTGCATTTCTGAAGCAAAGCGAAACATAGCATTCGCGTATATGTTTGCGTTTCCTAGAGAGCTGGTTTAACTATTTATTTTTTGCCGAACCAGATATAGATAGACAAGTAGAGGGCACGCACACGAGACACGAGGCAAAAGACAAGGCCACGGCCAGGCACAAGTGCAACAGCAACACCATAATAAACATTACGTTTTTTTATCGCACTGATATGCAGATGATGCTAATTCTTGTCTCTCCAACTGTTACACGGTATAAACGAAGGTGCACGTAATTTCTTTGTGTACTTTATATGCACTAAAGTCGAAATTATTGCACGAAGAAGGAGAATTTAACTAACTGATCTGTAACTCCCTTTTGCAAGCCATAAATTGCCATTTCTCGTTGAAAAAATTGTGGCACGAAAGGGAAATTTTTCGTTGGATTTTTGAACAGGTTGCAAACAATACTCTTTTTGGTAAGTTGACATTTAACTTTGCTTTTTTTATCTATGAAATGTCATACCTTTGCCATTTACCATATTATTAGTTTTTAGTTTTTTCATGTTATGCACATACCTACCTTTATACCCTGCATATATACAGTTTAGAATAACCATTTTTATTATAATACGTAGAAAGCCTGCTGTTACGCAAATTGGAAATTTGATGATGTTCCTTTTTTTGCTCATGAACTCACTAGAATCGAATACTGTAAAATAATATTTGCATGAGTCTAATGAGCAATAGATACTACATGTCGCATCTTGCCCCTTATTTCTTTCATGCTATAACAAAATACACATTAGATTACATCCCAACTCTTACACACGTCCTTCCATAATCTTACCCAAGCAAAATGACTACAAGGAGATATGATCTCTGTCTGAAATGCAAACTATTAACTATCCACACCAAATGTTGTTAAGTTATCTTCAAACATAAGTAAAGAATTTCATTGTCAGGATGCAGCTTCTGCTTCATAGTAAAGATGCAGTACATTCATTAATATAACTTAGTTTGTATTAATTTTTCATTAGTTTTAGCTACTATATACTACAAATTCCTGCCACGCCATGACCTTGACATTGATTTTGCACCTTTATCAATACTAAATACAGTGTGCAACTGTTGCTTTTAGCCAAGCTAACTTGAGCATATGGAATGGCACTTGACATACGCCTACGTTATAATGCTTGTCCATACAAACATGCACATTTTTAAATTGCTCATAATTTGATTGATTGAGCTTTCATGTTAAATGCTTTGTTTGCTTGTAAATTATGGATAAACAAATACTTTCTGATGAGTAATTCGTAAATTTGGACAAAAATAGTGCACTCGAGAATACTATGTGTAAAACATGGTTAAGCATACATAAAAGCGAATTTGAAACCCATTCCTTGTGTTGCTTACATCTCTTCTCGACTTTTCTTGGTTCCATGCGCTCTCATTGAGCTTCATGGCAAGAATGAATGCAGATTATGCCAGAGCTCTAGCTTTAGTACTCCCTTCAGTTTTTATATGATATCTCAGCTCTGTTGCATTACATCAATCATCAGTCACATCCTCATAGTGTTTAAAAGCGCCCCAGTGGTATTGTATAACTGGAGTGCGCTTAGCATACATGTTTGTTATGCGAATCTGGATCTAGGTAATTTTCATACAATATATTTTGTATACCTGTGGGAAGTATTGGTTTTCTCTACCACAATATTTTGACTATGACACATATTTACGTACATTTATTGACATTGATTTTGGCATCACTTCAAAATCCTTCTGTCCAGCCTATGCACCAAACACATCCATATACACGTTAACATTTGACAAGCCCAATAAACCCCATGTTTGCATTGTATAGTTCTGGAGACGAAACTCATATGGGCGACCTTGCTACCGCTTTTTTTGTACATTAGTAGGCAGACTACTGTAATATGCATTTGCTAACGTTATATGCAAGGTTATCATCCAGCTACATTGGAGAACAAATGAATGGGCTCGATGACAGAGGTGTTAATGGCTTTTGTTTATATCTCTTCTGACGTGTTTTCCTGTCACACTGCAGAAGTTTAGTTTTATTGTTGTGATCATTGATTGGAAACTTGTTTCAGTGATTCTAAACGTGATCTTCGAACACTTTTTTCATCTTTAAAATTACATGGATTTTGGCAGAATGGTTTTGAGTTTCGAGTTTGTACAAAAGTAAAAATACGATTTTTGTGAAGTTATGTGCTTGTAAATTTTACGTAATGGTAAACCGTCTTCCGGTTGACATTGATTATCCGTCACCACAAAGATAGTAGGGTTCTAGGGTCCATTCATTCAATACCGTTTTCATATGAAAAAATGAGGAGCATCCGTATCATCAGTTAACACATCAAATTTGACGGTAATTTTGTTTTTTATCACTAAAATCTGTATCCTTATCGATGTCTTTCATTTGTTAGTGCTATTAGTGGTAGTGATGATCATGGTTTATGTAGGTTGAAATAAACAAGGTTGATGTGTGGCTTTGGCTTTAGAGGATTTTTGTGACAATATGCTTCCATCCGCTCTGAAGTTAAAGCAGAGTGGAAGAATGAGGAGTGGGAATGCAAATGTCCATAGCCTAGTCGAGAGTAAACTCCATGGGATGTTGTGGTTGATCTAAGAAGGGCAATCATTGTGGATAAAATCCCCCAACCAAATTATATATATGTACGTTTAATCCTATGCAATTCTTATATATTTAGAATGAAGTTCTTGACATTACTAAATTAAGGTACGTATATACTTATTCATTCATTCACGCAAGCAGCAAAACCTATGATGACGACGCAAAAGTTCGCTGACTGAACGCTCATTCATCAGTATTACATATTTAGTATGTGTATAATTCATATGCATATATTTTTGGCTGTGATTGTAAGACAATGTTCATATAGAGTACCCTTTGACTTTTAATTTGCACCGTACGTGCGAAAAATTTATGATTGTTTACTATCAGCATGATGCAGCGGTAAAAGGTCAATCTCATGTGACATTATAATTTGCCGGTATTTCGGTTTGAATTACGTACATAGGATATATGTAAAGGATGTCGGTCATTGATAAGGGAATCTCCACTGCTCTCTTTTGTTAGGAAGCAGCACGTTGAGTCTCAGTTAGTTATTTTTGGTAACTGAAACGAAGACTGCAGTTATTAATCAAATAAGAATAAGTAAGCTTATGAACACGTTTCTCCATCCTAATTCATTGTTTCATTTCACTGATAAATTCAGATTCGACAAGTCGGCAATTGAATCGATTAAGAAAGCGGATGGCTAATCAGAATCATCAAAGTCATTGTCAACATCCCAATCCCAACCCAATTCATTTGTGTAATAATAATAATAATATGAATAATAGACACAGTCTTCGAATTTTTTAGTACCTGTCCCATCCCGGTCCATCCTGTTTAATAGTCAGTGCGTGTATTTATGCAAATTGTNTAATAATAAGAATAATAGACACAGTCTTCGAATTTTTTAGTACCTGTCCCATCCCGGTCCATCCTATTTAATAGTCAGTGCGTGTATTTATGCAAATTGTTTTTTGTAACAAGATATCAGGCTCATGCTCAAAAAATGCAAGGCGTAACACTTAGGACAGGTGCAGCCATTTCATGATTCAATCACTTCATATTATATTGTAAGTTATCGGGTACTGACCTCCATACAGCAGGCTGACTAATTGTTGGAGCAATGCAGGCTGTATGAGGCTTTAAAACTATAAAATAACATTAGTTTGATACAGTTGCTAAAAAGTTTTAAAATGTTTACGGGTTGACACAGAATAACGGCGGAAAAGCTTGATCTATTGTTGGTCCTCATTTGCTAACAATAACAATAAAACTATACAAACAAGAATAATTATCGATGACATTGCTTTCCGAAGTCCTCGAAATAAATGAAAAATTACCAATTGGGTAAACAAAGCTAAAAAATGGAGCAATATTACATTTGTGCTCCAATGAGAACATAGTTATTGTACCGTAGAATTTACGAATTCATATGATTGATAAGAGTTTAGATTATATGAGACAATTACATAATATTGGGTCAATGTGATATATGCAAAAGTAAAAAATATCCAATGTGCATATTTCGTAAAGTATAGGTTATGGCCAAGTGTCACTAAAAATTTTAGATTGATTTTGTGTATTATATAATTTTGTTGTATCAGAGGTCATTATATTTTGCCATAAAATTAAAATTACAAAGAAAAAAGATTATAGCGGCAAAAGAGCTAGCACAATTTTCAAGAAAATATAATTTCCCAAGAATCTAATTAAAAAATTGGCTGTTTTACTGAAAAGATGACGTGAGCGTTGAAACAAAATAGAGTATTTCCACATTTTCAATTCATTCCAGATCACTTTTTTTATTTTCAAGGCAATCCCTTAAACATTGCATTACATGCAAATTGTTATTCCAATTTTCCGTTCCTCTCCCATGATTTTCACCCATGATGATGATGATGATATTGATTGCAGTCCCATCATGTTACGTACAGGCTCACATCATGTATCGGCGTTTTTTGGTCAAACTTCATGTTCATTTTAAAAACTTGCGTTATGAAACATCATGAAGTTGGGAATCCTTGTACTTGAGAACTAGTTCTCACGTCATTTTGTCCATACTTGAAGAAAATGTGTGTAAGCTCTTCTAAATCAAATTTTGCCATAATGCTAAGCCAAGCTTCATTCGTCATAGAATGGAACCAATGCTTTGATATTGATATGGTATAAAGGTTACTAAGAATAATTGTCTCAAAACACGACCACATATAGACACACTCTAATGGATTCGCATTTTATACATATGTTATTGGTTGTTCGTGATGCACTACCTCAATATAGTGCTGCTGGACGCCCATTACACTTTATGACGTCAGTTTTTGTGATTTTAACTAACCAGGCTGGGAAATCAATTTACGTCTGAGAGATAAATCCAATTATGATATTGTAACAAAAATTTTACATTTTCTGCCATCCGTAGATTATTAAGCAATAAATGCCAACTTTTACTGGCATGACTGTAAATTTACTCTAATTTTCTTTATTTGAACAAACCAACAACACTACCGATTTTAAAATAACT
The DNA here is from genome assembly GCA_036850725.1 of Orchesella villosa. Classification (NCBI taxonomy): domain Eukaryota; kingdom Metazoa; phylum Arthropoda; class Collembola; order Entomobryomorpha; family Orchesellidae; genus Orchesella; species Orchesella villosa. The sequence goes on from JAANSM010002118.1 coordinate 12,259, forward strand.
TTTTATTATCTATTTTATCAGGTATAGCAGTAGTTAATACAAGAAAACTTGCTACTGACTTCTTCACGGCGACTCATCAACGTCTCGTAAACATCTCTCTGCAAGGAACACAAATATTCACAAATAAAAAAGCATGCATAATTCAAGAATTTTGACAAGAAGACTATAAAGACGAGAAAGCGACAAGGTCAGAGGCTACTTCAAGTTTTGACATCTTTTCAATGCGACGCGAGGAACACATAGATACGATGAGCTCTGGGACATTGATCAATTATAACCATCCACACGTAAGTTACACATAATTTTCTTGTAGAACATAAAAACAAAGTAGTAATCAATACAAATAAACATGATGCTTTGCCGCTCCATAATGAAATACACTTTGCAGTCCACTTTTCGTATGTACGTATGGGACTAAAAACTTTTTCTTGCATATATGTTGGGATAAATATTGTTTGGGTTCTTTGATTGTTTTTCATATCCTTTATTTCGAAAGGCTTCATCTAAATTCTCTTTATATTAGTGTGTGGTGTTCTTTTGCTATTGCGACACCTCCAAAATGTTACTGACTGGCAAATTACACTTGGCTTTACAATGATAATGATGCTAGTCCGCACCATCATATCATCTACTAAAGGACTCACTAGCTGATCTACGTAAAAAAAATCCAGATCGTTTTTTAAGCGTAATCAAATAAAGATGGGGTATATATTTCAAGTGAAACTAAATGGTTCCTTTAGAATCGGATTCTCGCTCCTCTCTCATCTGTGAACTTGTTTCGTCACATGCAAAGTTAACAGTGTACGTACATTGCCTCCAAACTGGAGGGCAATCCCGTTCCATAACGTCTAGTTTGACAATTGTAAAATGCTATTCTCACCTTCTCATGCTATTTACGATTCATTTAATGTTCGTTCACACACTAAAGCTAGATAATAAAAGTAGGTAATGAAATAAAGTTCTTCATATTAGCACCCCCAACAAATCTTCAGAAACCACACAGTGGACAACCCCAAAATAAGAGTATTCTTACTATTATAATAATACCTTTAATCAATCCTATTATTCTGAATGGGGAACACAATCTTGTATATCATATATTAAATTACATTTATGCACATATCTATAGCATGCATTTGTGAAATCGCAACCTTTTTTTAAAGTAAGTTAGTTTCAATTCCACTGTTTAAGTAAGCGTTCCATGAAGCAAAATCTTCACACAAGGTGAAGGATAGAGCTTTGCCAACCTTTTGCTCTTGCTCTCCATTTTATAAACATGCACTTCATGCAGTCGCTTATGCTTCCATGTGATAAGCAAGTAGAATATTTTCATGGTAATCCTCCACATTATGTGTCATTATATTATTCAGTTTTTTCTCCAAAAGTTTCATAATACACAATTTACTAAGCTATACACATGGATATCAAATGCTACATGGTTTGTTTTACCTAGTTTTCATATAATAAGTATAAAGGTACATACATACATACGTTAAAATATAATTCTAAGTAATATCATAAATGTTGGCACACACACACGAAAGTCTACTTTATTCATGTACTGCATGAAATACACCATATACGTACAGTATTCCCTTGTGTATAATACGTATAATTTCTAATTTTTTGAGAGAAAAAATGTTTAATCCAGCAGCACTGAAAAAAAATGATTTAGTATTGCCACATACCATACTTAAAGGTAAGCATGAGAAGCTGTTCCATATCATTCCATACATCACCATCATCATCAGCATTCTTTACAAACTAAAGAACATTAGATATATATGTGTACACTAGTTGGGAATAATGACGTTAACTTTTCTTTAGTCAGAAACGTTAGAATCAAAAAACTGCAAACATACTTTGGCAATCCAGATGGGTATGAATATAGCACGCTTGAAAGTTACGCTTGCCATGTCATTCCTAATCGTAAACGCATATCAACAAGGTATTTTCCAAATTGAGCAGAAAGGCATACTGGCTCACTAAAGACATAATATTATCTGTATAAAGATGGAGTGAGTTAATATATTATACTTTGAATAAATAACTACATGCCGACAAGGCAAACAATATCATGTACATTTACCTATTCTGAGAGAGAGGAATTGTTTGCTTGTTTCATATCTTTGTGCTCTCATGTGCCTAGTTTTGTTCAGTGATGAGAGGGAGTTAGAGAGCCGGAGAGAGAGATATATTATTGTTGGTATTGAATTGTGAGCCAAGAAGAAGACTTACAGTTTTAGATTTTTTTAAGACTCTATAGATCCAATCCAATCCCCCAAAGTTATATTGGCTTTTGCAATAACTTTATTATTATGCTCATGTACTCACTACCGTACCGCAAACCTTTTTTTTCTTGTGTGCTTCGTTGTTGATGTTAATAAATAATACATCATACCAGTTTTGTCAGATGCAACTGTAACCGTTCCATCCACTCTTTTGTATTGCGGTGGCTTGCAAGAAGGTAGAGAGAGCTCTTATGGAAAAGAAATTTGGTGTTTTTGATCACGCAAATTTGCATATCGTGACATTTTTTCTCAGCAACTTTACATGGAATGGATGGAGTAGTCTGCATACTGCCCATTTTTAATCTTCAAGAAACTGAATATAGTTTAGAATCTTAGGTTTCCCTCCATGACCTATTCGGTTTAGCATCACATCATCAACTCAAATCATTTTTATGATGAGGCTGTTTTAGTTGAGTTTTTTAGGTACTTTTAATCTTTGAGTCTTTATGTGTGAAAGTGGGATTACTTTATGTGCATTCTATTTACATCATAATTTCTCACTGTTATCAGCTTCCAATCATCATGGGATTGGATTCCAATTGCGTTTTGTTAGAAGTAGCCAACGTCAAAATGAGCTTGTTTAATTAGTTGGGTAAAAACTCTAACAGTGGTAAAACCCAAAAAAGTGTGGTGGCTCTTTGCTATTGAACATTATAGGCAAAGGCCCGTTTTTGGTTATTGTGTGGATTCAGACTAATTCAGAGTATGTTGCGGTCTTTCTGGTTTCCGTTGCCCGGTATCATGGAGACAGATTTTAAAAAGGAATTGTGCATATTAATATGAAGATGGGAATGAAAACAACTCAATCGACAGGATCCATGCGGCGTGGGGATATTTTGTTCTCTATCTTACTTAGCTAGTCCCCTTAGTTCGTATTCTGAAACCAATATACAAGTTCAAATGTGGTGCAATAGCCTTATTTATTTTTATCATGTGTGAAGTTGTCACAAATCTGTGTTTTTAAGATAAGCTTTGTCATTTTCAACCAGAATTCAGCTAAATGAATTATTCTATAATATAGTTTACAACTTTGTTTTGAACATCTTTGAACTAATTCTGTACATCCTAACGGGGCTCCTTCAAAGGGAATCTAGTGAACATTTTGCATACATCAGTGAAGAACGTGCTTGTGGATTGTATTCAAATTTAACTGAAATGACATTCAAAACTGTACCATTTAATTACTCAGGATAAGCTAACAGGAATTTTGGAATTTGGCTTCTATTTTTAAGGTAATATTTTAAAATATTCCAGTTATCCAAAAATGTATCACAAGGTAGCGGAATAAAAGCTTGTGTAACCTTCTGCATCGTTGTACGTCCTGCTACGTTGCACACAGGAGTAATATAACTTTGATCCCAAAACGATAGACAATTGAAATTTGAAGTTATCAAGAGAGGCATTACTTAGAAGGACAACGGTCAACGGTATTTTATCCTTCAGTTGAAATCTGTTCATA
>JAANSM010002119.1:0-16006 GCA_036850725.1 Orchesella villosa
GTGTTGTCTGGGTATATGAAGAGGATATGTTGTGTGTGTAGGTATTGATATATGAATCGTGTGAATGAACAAGGGGAGCAATCCTCATTCCTTATCCATCAGCCTAAAAGTTAACATCAGAATAAATACCGTAGTTCTTGTCATTCCTGCTAACCTATCCTATTTCCGCCTATCTATTTATTAAATGCTTTTGTAGTTAATTTTGATTCTCATCTTCATTGTTTCAATTTCCGATAAGTTTCGAATAGAAGGTACTAACCTGCTAACCAGTAAGTTGCGCATAATACGATTCAGTGAATCCAGCATACAATATACCATACCTCACGGGGAACAAGACCAATTCCACAAATAACTATACCTTACCCCCTGTTGCATGTTTCCAAACGTTTTATTTAAATTCAGCGGCGGATGTTTGAACATTTAGTAATATTTGTTCTGGGATCAGAGCTTTTAGTAATGCTTATTATGCTTGTATTTATCAGTTATATGACGCATACTACAATCAACAAGATATGTAAACAATATAGGAAATATCTACTGCAAGCTTGTTTTCTTACAAATTAGTAAAACTTTAAAACTGTTTTCTGATTGAGAATTGGTCATTTAGTACATTTGAACTTATGACTTCCCTTAGCAATAAGTCACAATAAGTGGTAAGCCATTCCCCTGCGATCAGCTTATGATTCTGTATGAGAATCGAAGAAAAGATTTTTTGCCATTTAAAATGCATGTAAACGTCAACCTCTCCTCTTGTCTGGGGTCACAATAAGTGTGAAAGCCATTCCCCTGTGATCGGCTAATGATTCTACATAACAATCGAAGAAAAGGAGTTTTTGCCATTTGAAATGCATGTAACCGTCATCCCCTCCCCCTGTCTGGTGTCACAAAATTTGTGAAAACCATTTTGCTGCGATCAGCGATCGATTTTATGTGAAAATATAAGAAAAATATTTTTTGCCATTTAAAATGCATGTGACCTTTCGACCCCCATATCATCGAGTCACAGGGGGTCCACAGGCCTGGAATTTCTGTGAACACACTTTTTTGATCTAAGCTTTCGATGTGCCAAATTAAATTTTTGTGTTATTTAAAATGCATGTGAACTTTGTGACCTTTGGACCCACATATCTGAGGTCAAAAGTGGACCATAGGTCAGAGCTTCCTTTTAAATTTTTATTTGACCTAAGGTTTATGTGTACCAAATTTGAAGTCAATCGGTCAAGCAGTTTCCGAGGAAACGTGCTCACACCCAGAAAGACAGACAGACATGAAACTGATCTCAATGTCTACTAATACGCGTTTTCAACGCTTTCAGTAGATAATAAAATCAATGTCAAACCCACATTGAAATAGAAAGTCATGCATTTAAGGATACTACATAAGTATCCAGTAATACCATACGAAAAAGGGACCACACGTTGGATAGTTTTGAACTTTTTAAAGAATTGGTACCACGCCAGAAAATAGAGTTTTTGCTCAAAAATATTGAACTTCACCACTGATGGCTAGATAGTGTATTATTACGCCAATTGCATCATTAGATGAACTTGATGAACATTAAGCCTATGTAAATAGATACGCGCTTTGTTTTTGTTGTTGCACCCACCCTCTCCTCTTTACTCATGTACATTCCCTCGTTTATGATTCTGAGTTTTTGACAAACAACGTTAAATCATACATTCAAGCAAAGTGTTTATAGAAATTTGGCACCTAAGTCGATTTTCCTGGATAGTGAATCTATCATTTAGTGATTTTCCGATGTAATTGCTGCAATTCTAAAGGTTAAACGACGGGTCAAAAGGTAACTCCCATTTAACTACGTGTATTTTTTTAAATAAAGTTGCTCCGTATATCTTGGTTCGTGTTGCCCATAAACGCTTGAAAAAACTTGATATTGGTAGAAAAAGCGTTTATCTTTCGAAACTTAGGTGAATATAAAAATTAAGGTTTGTGATAGTTAAGGAATTAATTATTTTAGAAAGGTGTTTTAAGTTGCATCATTTTCTGAGATGGACAGTGAATGTTTACTATTTACCGACTGTAGGAAATTTGGTGGGAAAAATATTTGACGTGGTGTAGGGTGCTGAGGATATGTTTACTTCTTGATGTAGCCTTAAACATGATTTATATGGCATCCTGCATATCTGTGCATCATGGCTGATACAAATCATAGGAGCGATAGCAACCCATTAGTTTTGAAGCCTTCATTAATAAGAACGTATGAAAGTACTAAGTACCCAAACTACAGACATCTACATGCAACATCTTGTTAACAGTTTTGTTAACTCATAACTTACTACGTAAAATTGTGAACATGATAGGTGAATACAACAATGTTATGAAAAAGAAGCCAATTGCAAACAACGAAAATATCTCCGACCATAGCAGTTAAGTATAATAAACGAATGTAACCGTATAGAGTAAAATCAAACAATTATGCATTTTTGTAGTCGTCTTAACGGATGGATGCAGATACTTAACTTCATACACAATACTTTTTATAAGCTTCGTTAATTTAATTATGTTACAATTAACCAATTTTGCTACAAGTCAAAAGGGTTGTTCTCCTTGACCCTAGGAACGATAATGCAAAATTTGGAGTAAATTGGAATAATGGTTTATCAGTTATCGCACAGGCATCCATCCGGCTGACGACAATAATGGGAATTTCATATAAAATACAAACCATTCTGGTTTGATTTTAAATAAATTAACAAAACTTGTGATTTTCTGCCAAATTTTGACGAGTGGTCATGTCGAACAACGTGTGGTAAAAGTATGTAATGATCGTTTTTATTGGTCTTATGCTGAAATCTCGGATCCTGAAAGTCTCATTTACGTGTGGCTCAACTTTTATATTGTGAGGGTCCTTTATAATTGTGCAAATAAAAATAGGTTTGTTTGTATTACATATCTTCCATGAATATTATTTGCACCAGTTTTCCAAAGTTGCACATTTAATTGACGTCTCATATTTTAGTGCAATACTATAAAAGTAATATTATTACGTTATTTATTGCTGTATTTAACCTAAATCTATTTACTAGACCTATGATTTAGGATTCGTAATCTCTCTGCAAGATTTGGTTTCACAAATGTTGCAGCATATCAGACTGTATGTGAAATACAACTGGTAGTTTTGCTTGTTTTCTGACGTCAAAATATATTCGAAGTCACGGGGTTTATACAGCCCCTATTTATGATGATTATCAATTTGAAGCGATTTATAATAGTAAAATGAGATAAGAAGCCGTACGTCAAACCCACATATATAACATAATTTGTGTACCGGACATGTAGAAAATATAGACCGTGCTGGATACACAAATATCAGATTTTCCACCGAAACCTTAATTCGGGGGTTTATGACTTGAATCCATTGTTCGACTGACATAGTTTAATTACTTATTTAAAAATTCAAACCCATATACATCCTGCGAAACGAGATACATATGGGAAAAGGAAAGGTCGCAAGATAAGACCCAACGAGCGATTAACGCCAGAAACCACCTTGAGCCAAGGTCGTTTTTTGCATTCACCACAAGTTGGCCTTCCATAGTCATCACTACCCTATCCCAACTGTCAGCACGCGTAGTAGTCAGCTGCCAGCTGCATTTGTCATTCACTAAACTTCCTGGGAATGTTTATAGTGTAAAACTCTTTTGCAAAACTGTGCTCTAGAGTATCAACTAATTTGACATAATCATGTCAAGATATGTCGTGAAATGAGTTATAAACTACCTTTAAGCAAGTGGCCATGTGATATGAGATCGAAATGACCGTTGGTAGAAGGGTGCTTTGAAATTTCCGTAAGGAGTAGAGCCAAGTGGGAAGAACGGGGTTAAGCACAGCATAACAAATTTGATGTAGTCTGCTACAATGCTGGCTCAAGACATGACGATAGAAAGGGCGCGGCTGCAACCAATAGCTGGGATGGGAATTTAAGTATCGTGAACGTACCACTAGGTTCTACGGCAGCTGTATTTCAGGCAGAAGTGCTTGCCATAAAGTGGGTTGCCGATGCAATGTCCTGAATCCCGAAAACATACACATTTGGATCTATTCCGGTACTCAAAGTGCTGTGTAGGCACTCCAAACCTGGAACTATAAGACCTAATTGGTTGGGGAGTACTTCCAGTCGCTTAGGACCTTAGCCTTAAAACACAAGTTAGAAAGGTTTTGGATCCCCGCACATAAGGGCTTCAAAGGCAACGAGTTGGCAGCTAAATATGCCAATGAAGCTGAGGATAATATATTATTTGGCACAGATCCGATTGTTCCAGTGGCAATGTCAAATGTTCACCTTGCAATAAAAGCAAGTGCATTTGAGGAACACAGATCTGACTGGCAAAGGTGCAATAGAGCCAGACAGACTAAAGTAGCCATAAATGTGTGATCGTACAGAGTCAGCAACTTCTTACACTCTCTAAGTCGCGTCAATCTGAAGTCAATCTGTTCAAAGGATACAGCAACTTTTCGATTTTGCAATTTCTAATATATATAATAATGCTGATACTCATACTCATGATTTTCGAGACAGGGTAATTTTTCAAGTTTAAAAAAATCAATCAATAAAATATACATTTTTGTGTCTCATCTACTGCTTATTTTTCGCTATTCATGTTAACCAATTGCAATCTTTCACTTCAGTCAACCATTTTGTCTTGCTCAGCGCACAAGAACTCCAATCAAAGCAGCATCCAAACAAACAACAAGTATATGTATTAGGTACGCATCTAATATCGAAAGTCAGGAAGCATGTTTACTTGCAAACTTGCTTATTGTTATACCTGTACATAACACGTAGCAGATTATATCCATGGAAGAGTGTTGTTAACGTTGGAACATGTTTTGCCAGCTCCAATCCAACAAATATCCTACAATAACGCGGCTTGCTATGATCATACTCACGAAGTGTCATTTAGTTCTCAGGTTGTGATGGACTCTACTGGCAATAACCATTGCCGTCAAAATTTATTGGATGTGTGGAAAATACAACGGCTTTGCTATAGGCATTTCGGGATTAATTGCACATTATCGTAGCTCTTTTGCTTTGTATACTTAAGAGCGTAATGAATCCCGAAGACTTTGCAGGTAAACGTCCTTCACTGGATAATTGCGGGATGTAATACTTCCTGTTTACTCATAGTCAGACATGTTAAGTGGATAAAAACGGCTATGGCTAGTGTCCGTTTTAGCCAGATTTTAACGGCTTCTAGCAACCATACCTTTATGGCTACAATGGTTAATATACCTGAAACGCATACATATAGCATTGTATTGGTCAATAGACCACGCACATACATGTACATAAGTCACTCATGAGTATCAACTTTATGTCCAATCTTTCCTTTCATAAAGATCATAAAAGGTGGATGAAGATATGCTACTACTTGTTTGCTGATGAGGTGTTTAGGCCAATTTTCAAAATATCGCTTCGTCAGTGATAGTTTTTGATTTCAAATGTAATTGAACAACTGACCATGTATATTAACGAAACACTTCAATATACATTCAATACATTCACTCCTTATTACGCAGCTCTAGAATAGAGCTAAGTTATAATTTTACCAAGTTTGTATGTTTGTCAGTCTGCCCGTATGCACTCTCCTGACCGCATACATTCACCGATTTCGACTAAATTCCGTATACACGTAGTCCACCTCAAGGTCTCACCACTGCATATTTTTTAGTGAGTTTGATCAAGCGGTTCGAAAGTTATCGGCGAGAAAGTTCGAAAGGTCATTGAATACTTACACTTCCATATTCTCTCTCATGGCTATATACAGGGACCGATTTCCACAAATATGGTATAAACGTAGTCCACCTCAAGGACTCGGCACTGAATACTTTTCATTGAATTTGGCGAACCAATTCGAAAGGGTTTGGCGGGAAAGTTCAAAAAATAACTGATTACGCTGAAAATCAGTATTTAGATGTTTCGAGATGCTTCATCAAGTAGTTATAGTATTTCTTGAATTCATCAAGTGATTCAGTAATTTTCATGGTCATAATTGTAACTATAATCACTATAGTTCTTTATTAGTTTGGTAAAAGCCTCCTATCTACCTTGCTTACAAGCAATTTATTATACTAGTGGACCACATGCTTTCCGTAGATGCATCTCAGTGTTTCGCCCTTCTTGTTACGATAGGTTTAAGCAGTCTGCATATCGCATTCCAAGACAATGTAAACCAACCAGGATATGTTCAAGCAAACAGCTATCGACTATTAGAGCCTATTAAGTAGCATTACAATGTGATTTTTTCAATAGTCACTTCCGATAATTGCAAAAGAGTTATTTTTGTCGTGATAAATTTGCCATTAATGTTACTAAAGCTGTGATAAGTGAAGCGTCTGATGTTCGTAACTTATCCCACAATACAATATAGTTTGCAAACGAAACATTGGATACAGTAACTGCTCTCCAAGAGTTAGATATTTTAAATTCCATAAAAATGGATAACTCTTCCACACTGAAACCCATTAATGTATCAATTTTTATAATGGTAATTATCTTCTTGCAATTAAATAATAAATTTAATCGATTTGATCCAATCCATCATGATCCAATAACCAAAATTTCGTTTAGATTCTTGGATACTTCACAATAAATGGGGTAAGTGGCGATATAGAAACAGATATAATGGCTGATGTGTACCCAGATGTCCGTCGTTGCTACAAAAATTTTCCACGCGATGATGAGTCTACTGCTCGCAATGCTTTAGATGGTATTATTCAAAATTGCAAGGAAAAGTATCCCGTAAGTTAAGCAACGAGTAAATATCTTAACATTTCCTAGGCACAATGTTATTTCAAATAATTTAATTTGATTATCAATGAATTCTTTACAGGAATCTGATTCCTTCTGCTACAAAATCTGTATGATGACAGATCAATCACTTATTAGCTACAGAGACTATGTGTACAGCGCAGGAAAAAAATTAACTGCAAAATCAATATACTATGCATATCTAATTGAAACATCGAAATACCCATTCGGGCAGGAAATGCTTGGTATTAATGAAGACCAAGGAAATAAAGTTACAAATCGTCTAATGAAGCGATACAAAAAGTGTGAAAAATATGGACGTAAGTCTTCCACGATTTTCATAAAAACAACGGTTTTTCTTTTATAAAATAATTTGTTGTTTATTATCATTGTAGCCATCAAAACTCAACCTGGAGAGCCTGGTGATTGTGAGTTGCTGTCAGAGGAAACTGTAGAAAAATTGAGGAAGTTGCAAAACTGCGTTGAAAATGCATTGGTATGTGTTGTCAACCTCAAAGAATAATCAAATAATACGTCAGATCGAAGTGCATATAATTCTAAAATATGTGTATTGCAGACCTGCTCAAATGAAATGGATGATATCGATCCCAACGATGCGGGAACAGAAGCACATAATTTAGATGACACTGAAGCCATCGCTGAAGACACGGATGATACCAAATGAAACTAATGGAATAGGAAGTTAATAAACATTTAATTATAGTGCTAGTTAGTGGTAGAAACCATTGCCGTCTGATGACTGATCGCATTTGCAAGTCAAATTTTTATATTTTCTAACTGAAAAGCGTAGTGTGCAATGCAATAAGTGATAAATTGATGAGAAAGATAAATTGTGGTGATGATGCGACAGTTTTTAAATATGTTCACTTAATTATCATTATGGTTTAATCTGAGGCTTATATTGTTGACGTATGAATAAAAGATGCGTGGTTTTGAAACAAAGTTTAATTCAACAGATCATTAGGTTATTTATTTATTTAGCTTATACGTTGTATCGCATTTATATGATATGGAGGTTTTAAATCGGAATGTACACACTACAAAAAATTAAACAAATTTAATTGAATTAGTGCACTCGTTTGTGATTTCTCTCTCCGTATGAACTAACTGCAAGCCTTGGAATTCGGTTCCGAAGGCGCTTCTGAAGTTCAACAGAATAAGATCATTATTCCGGAATTCTTGAATGGATTCCCGACAAAATCTACAAAATAAAAATTATTTGTAGAATCCTTTTTATAACAATAATTAATAAAACATTATTTATAACATTTAAATATGACGTTTTGATTCGAGATATTTATACCTTTTCTGTAGTTGATATTTTTCTTGTGTCGGTGCAGATATATTGAAATAAGAAACCTCCAAATAATCATGACAAGTTGGTTGTCCAGGCCAGTTGGGAATTGACAGCATGCCATAATTAATCACCACCAAGTTAGTTTCTTTCCTGGCATCGCGAGTGTTATTCGCAGCGACAAAAACAAAGGTAGAAATTTCATGACTAGGGTTAACTCCATCAGTCGCATTTAAGCCATGGGGTACATTTCCAAGTGGTTCTGAAATGAAGGTCTCAGTTGAAGCCGAGCTCACAGGGTCCAAGACGGTTGAAGCTACTTGGGTATATTGAAGAATAAATCCGGTAGAATTGGAAACATTGCTACTAGTATAGAACGTGATGACTACGACGTTGCAAATATTATAGTCAAAAGTTCCAGTGTGATTTCTAAACAAAAAAAGTTTAATTCAGAAAATTTGGAAATAAATTTTTACTAAAAATCATCTTAAATTTGATAACTTACAAAGCTCCATGGGTATTAGTCCATAAATGATTCATCAGGCAGGTGGCAACCACATTAGTCTCCGTGCTGTCATTTTGATAACCCATGAAAACTAAATCCAGAGAATAACCAGTAGCATTCGGTGCCCTGATTACCCAAACACATCGCTCGTTTGGTTGAACATTTTCAAAAGGTTTATAAATGATGCCCCCGTCAGTCGCAGTAAGAACTTCACCACAAGTTTCAGAAGTTTGCTGAGCTCCTGCAATGAAGAGTAGCTGAAGAGCTACAAAAATACTCAGAAAAACTTTCATTTTGAAATTTGCTTTGGAAAAAACTTGAATGGTTTAATGATGGAAAGGTGAATTTTTGTATGATTAAAAAGAGCAGTTAAGCATCGCTTATATACTCAGCAGAAACAGAAAGCCTCATTGAAATAAAAAATTTTACGCAAAGAATGGCTTATAGTACAGATTTATTGGCTGAAAACCCTTATCAGCAAAAGATCTCAGGTGTCACTCATTCTAATTATAATGCTGTTTAGAATGTATTTTGGCAAATGGAATATGCATGTTTCGTTTAACAAGATGATAAGTTAATACGATCCCATTACATCAGCCACAAACTAAAATGCAACTCAAATTGAATACTTGAGAAGATCCAGTTTTTGTGAGTTCTTTTGTGAGCTTGCAGTTTGAAAAAATGATGTAATTCCATTACATTGATGCTGTCAATTTCAAGTTCAACGCTTGGTGTACGTGACTTCGTTCACTCATTAGAAAATGTGAGTTTGGAGTGCAAAAATTTGAATACATAAATGTGAGACATACAATACAATACATTTTTATTGATTTTATTTCCCAATTTTTAATGTAATATAACATACATACAATGCTCCTGCAACCACCTCGATTTTTTCACCTGAAGAAGATCTTAGTCTTTATTATAAACATTCCTGAAAGAATAAATTAGTTCATCAGTTAAATTAAATGCAATTAATCATGCTGAACCCATTAAATAAAACATAACGTCATGTTGAAGTAAACTTACAAAAGCCTGTTCCACGCAGTCAATAAGCTGACCCAACTGGGTCTTTGTTTTTGGGCACATCTCATTGCATTTGCTATCCATCTCCTTTGTTGTCTCAAATCCTGGCGATTATAAACGAAATTTTGAAGAAATACGCCACAATTCGAATAATTGAATTCAGACATAAAGTTTTTTGTAAGACTTACCAAAATCCTTGTTACATTTTTCAAGTTTGGTGCCAACAAGCCCTTCATTTTTATTTTTCTTGCTGTTCAATTCCTCTTTGGATATTCCCATTAAAAGATCTCCGGCGTGGGACCAAGCATTATCATAATTTACTTTGTAAACTACATTTCCAGCTTTAATATCTTTACCGACCAATTTTGCCCACCACAAGATGCAAAGTTTGTAGCACAAGGATTGTGGATCCTAAATGTTAAAGTATAATAATAAGGTATTATTTTTGGTTAAAAATTCGGGTCTTTTGAGATAAAAAATATTCATTAAATTTACCGAGTTCAGCTTAAGGCATCGCTTTTGATTCTTAGTAATTTCTTCGGAGGTCTCAGCTTGGAACTTCCTTGGCATATCTTTGTAGCAGTTTACCATGTCAATGTAGATTCTCCCTTTAGCCCATGCTGCATCAGTTGAATCGTAAAGACACTATAAAGAAAAGGGTTTTATTACGAAAGCCTTTGCTAATTCGAGGATAAAGCTAGGTTTATACTTACCGCCAAGGCTAGGAAACCCAGGCAAAACAGGAGGAATCGAAAGGTCGACATTATGCTTTGAATTTAAGAGCTCCTTTATTTCAAAGCTTAGGACGGGGTGCAGTGCAGTTCACAATTGTAAACGAGACATGTAATTTAACAAGATAAATCTCATTCCTAGCTAATGTGTTATTAGTCTACTTACGTCACGCTAAATGATTAACGGATGTGACTTACATCAATTTATTTTAATTGGTACTTTATTTGTTTATTAGGTCACGTAATTACAGGAAACATTAGTGTTTACGTCAAAAATACGTAATGATACTAATCGTTAAATTTTATATTATTTAAATCCATCATAATTTTGATAATGGTGAAATTGATGGGGCATTCCGGTAGTTTACCAAATGTCCCTTAATGCGTTAGCACTTCTAAAATTTTGAATAAATTTGTGATGACGCAATCGAATGCAAAATGTGACCTTTCAACTATCGATAAGGATATTCCTCAATTAATCTCATCAGTGATGAGTCATCACTGGGTATTCCACTGTATCAATTTTTTATTTCGGCATTAAAATTTCACAGGAGTCTTCACCTTGTCACACCATGAACTCCGCATTTGGGTAGCGAACGCCATTTTCCTTCGTATTAGGTCTCCTTTTTAGTTACGTAACGTGACGTGTGAACGTGTATATGAACTGAGCTTAAAAAGATGTGTAAATGATATTATGCTACCGTGTTAGGTTTTATCATCACTTTGTTTTATTACTGCTCCATTTTATTCGGGGATAATTTAGAATTGTAAGTTAGCTTAGCTGCTTAGCTTAAAGGTTTCAAAAATCGTTGTTCTCCTATTTCGGTATCAAGCATTTTCTAATCGCACCTCTGGAAGGTTACAAAGATAAGATTAGCGTTGTAGCAAATTTTTCATGCCATTTAAAAATAAAATTTCTATAAAATGCTTATAAACTCACCATTGCCGCCTCAAGGCAATCTTTTAATTTCACTAATTTCAAAGTGTTTTCAGGCGAGAGAGCTTCACAGTTACTTGGTTCAGTTTTTGGAATAAAGAAACCTTAAAAGCATTCATAAAATATAGGTGTTCAACATTGAATTTGGTATAATGTAAATCCAGACGTTTCTTATAAAAATATAATCACAATACTTAAGGATATGCAGTTTTCCAACCGCTTTTCAATGAGTTCCACATTTTTCTTAATGTTTGGGTTAGCAGCCTTTTCAGTATCACTAGGAACAATCCCGAGATAAGTTTGCAACGCATGATACGCTGAAATGAATGGTTGAACTGTGTAATTCATTCCAATTTGTTGGTCGTGAAGTAGTCGCTTATACGTCAGCTCATCAATGTCTTTATCTTTCTTTAAGTTACGCAATGATGGGAAAGGCTTTCGAGCCATTATATTTTCAGCTTCTAACAGACACGCTTTGAGGCAAAGGTCATTCCTTTCCTGGAAAGTGTATTAGACGTATTTTTACGTATCTCAAAAACTGTCAAATTTGAGTATTAAAACAATAAATGACAAAAAATACCTTCACATCATAAAGGCATACTTCCAATTTAGATTGATACCATTCGGATGCCAGGTAAACACTTTTTGGTTTTACTTCTTTGAAACAACTCCTTACGTCGGGGTAGACACCTTCCAACACCTCAGGGTTTCCAAACACTGCAGACAGTAGCTGAAAATTTGTTTTTAAAGATTTAAATTACTCAGTGTGAATAATATTTCTTTCTAATATGTAAATAATTTGAACTTACCAATGCAGCAATAAAAATAATAGTAATTTTGAACATTTTTAAAAAGATTTATGACACATCTAATCCAGTATAGTATCAAAAAAGTGCGTAAATTTAATGGATATTAATTAAGCTTTATGTGGTAATTAATTTTTACAACTACCGTATGATATAATGGTATACCATATGGTATATAAGGTATCCCGTATAGCTTAACGTATGCATTACGTACGTTACAAGCGGGACTCAAATTACATTTAGCCATTAAATTGAAATGGATTCCAATATTACCTCGTACTTAATTACTTCCTTCAATTTTGAACCTCCATCAGAAGCACCATATATGTTATAGTTAAAGTGATGCACGTACGTAAAGGAACAAATCTACAAAAATTGAAACAATAAATGTATGTATATATAATCGAATAACTATCTAGGTACACGTCTTTTATGTACGAGTGTGAATTTCGTGTAAAACGAAAACAAATATGAAATTTGGGGTATGTTTTTACAGAATTTACTTGTAGTTTTAAAATGATATTTTAAAACTTAATGAATATGAACATGTTTAGCTATAAAACAAATAAATTTTTAATGTGACAGGAGATCAAATTTTTGTTTTTTCACTGTATTGTTCTATACAACATTATAGTCATCTTGTTCATGTACCCATCTATATTTTGGAACAAGGTAGACAATTTGAATTTTTCCTTTAAGAATATTATTTTTAGATTGTTTTCCCTCAATCTGGGACAGTCACGGAGTCGGCCATTTCCAGTCAGCAATTCCAGCAATACAGACACGTTATTCCTATGGCTTGATAAACCAAGTGTTAAAAATGTTCAGTTCACGATATATCAGAATTCTTACATGGCAAAACATTTGGAGCAACCTTACTTTCGCTACCCCATTTCTGTGGGATCCGAAGAAAAAACGTTTTCATGTGAACAAAATATCGTGCATACTTTACTATATGGCAATTGCCCAGTTGATTTCTTACACGGTGTATTTAATCGTCCAAGTCATATATCACATGGTAAAAGGAACGCCTAAGGATTTCGAATTTTTCTTTCTTTATTCGTTTGCCATCTGCGCTGTAATTGATACGGTTAGTGCCTACGCTTGTTTTCGAAGACCACATCATTATGCCGCAGTCTTGAATAACTTTCTTCAAATCATGGAAAATATCTGTCGTAAGTAATAAATTATTGATAACATTGATTTCATAACAATAACCAAATTTATTTTATACCAAATTTTTGATGTCGAAACTTCTAGGAGACTATATGCCAACATTTGACAAAGAAAAAGATCGAAATAATCGGCAAATGGACTGGTTTCTCATCAGCCTAACAATTGCTTACCCAATAAACGGATTTGTTATAAGTTGCCACTACATTCTATTCCCTGATTGGTCTGCATACGCGATTTCAATGGTACCGCCGGAATATCGCATTTTGCCCCTTAAAATCATGTTCGGGTTCTGGTACTTCTTCGCATTGCAGGTAATATGGTCGATTCTGCTCAATAGCGTTGTATACTTATTCACCACTGGACGCTATACCTGGCTTCTTCTCCATGAGTTCATGTGCCGCCCTGGAGGAGACCCAAATCAAAAAACTACTGGGGAATTCAGAGACATTTCGAATATACAGGTAAATTACAGGAAGTTGGAAATGATGCACCTGAAAATTATTGAAGGGCCAAGCGCTACAATTCTCCCATTGGAATTTGTCATTCTACATTTGGCACTGTTTGCAAACTTCTCATTGATTTCTTATGGACGTATAATGACACCAATCAATACTGCGGTACTCCTTATTTGGACGGTTGTTGGGACAGGATTTGTTTTGATCGCTTTGGACTATTGCGGTACACTCTTCAAAAAAGGTGTGAAGGTATTGGGCTCAATGAAAAAGTATAATTGGGGATCAAAGCAGAATAATATGGTGATGAAAAAATTTGTGAGGTCATGTAGACCCATACAAATTGGGTATGGGAGAATGTATGTGATTCGGAAGGTGAGTGTATTCAAGTTCTTGAGGGACTTGACGAAGGGTACCGTTCGACTTCTGTTAATGTTGAAGAAATACCGTTAGCAATATGTAGACGTGTTGTTTGTTTTTAGGAAATCTAATGCGATATGTATTAAGGTAATTAGTAGTTTACTTTACACAATTTATTTGTGCTTATCATTGAATAAGGCACGCAAAAATGTATTGGCACCTTAAATTCATGCGTATGATGTTGTATGTAGTTTTAGGAGGTAAATGTATCTATATTAAAGTGCGACTTATTTGAAAATAGACGCCATGTATGAATCTTTGAACTTTGGTACAGTCGGTAAAATCAAATCCATAAAATGGTTAGCTTAATGTTGTGTAAAATGTTGACTATCAATGGTTAATTTAAAATTGTTACAAACAACTAATAAATACCTGAAAGCAAAGAATTTTTAAGATTTACTAATACGAAATAAGAAGTTAACGGAAGTCATGTAAAGCATAAATAGAACAATTTAATTTTAACCGTACTTTGCCTGTAAATATCAGTTGTATTTGTATATGTGTAGAAATATTTAAGCGCCTAATTGTAAGCTTTTAAAATCAATCTTCTTCAATATTTCGTTTAATATTTTGCAAATTGAAATCAATTATTGGACTGTCACAATTGCCCATGTCATTTGCGGTAAATCGTATTTCAATTTCAAAACCGTAATTTAGAAGAACATACTTCTATTAGAACAATTTGTTTGACATTTTTGCGAATATGCCTGTAATCTTAGTGATAAATGTTAGCAATATGACTGCTTAAGCTGGAACCGAATGAATAGGTATGGAACTCCGTTTGTTCAGCTTTTAAATTTCACTATTTGTAGCTTTTAAATGAGTTTGGACCATGTTTTTTAAAAACATTTTAATCATGATAGCTTTTGTAATGTTCGAAACCATGTTTTGGTATTTCCGTTAATAAATTCAATTAAGAAATCAAAATCATACACTTGTAACTATTATTTGAGAACTTTTAAATTCAATTTCGATATAAATTCTTCCAATAATTTGAAATTATGTCGTTTTAGCTTGGAAAATTACCCGATATAAAACCAACAGGTTTGGATATTTCGTAAATCAAATCAAAACGTTCACCTAAAATCGAGGACACATCCTGGTTTTGTTTTTGTTCCAGCTTTTATTTTCTCAGTAGGCATTCTTAACCTAGGGGGTAAAATATTTGGCACGTTTGCTTCGTATTTCACAACAGTACAATATGCTAAGTCGGAGATTTTTTAAAATCTTCGGATTTCAAATTAAATACTACGCTACGATTTTTAGGGGAACACCATGTCTCTGGGACAAGAAAAATCGATGTTTATACGTTACACCACGTTCTCAAAGGAGGTACTTAGTTTCGATCCAAATATTAGGTTTATATAGCCTCTACCTTTTTGCACAAGTTGCTCATTACCGGATACTTGGGAAAACTTCAGAGCTGTACTATTCCTTCTTATATGCCATTTCAATATGTGCAATTTACGATATGGTAGCTGCATATCCCGCTGCAAAAGATCCATCACATTATGCTGCTGTATTAAACAATTTCTGGCGCTTAATGTTATCATGGCAAGGTAAATTTATTTTTACATTATTAAATCTTACCGAGATATTCCGATCTGAAAAATATATTATTTTTTAGATGAATTCATGCCAAACTTTGATGCAGAAAAATTTCCCCCAAATAAACTCCACGATTTATCATGCTTCGTAACCGGATTTTACCACCCGTTTGCGGCGACTGTTATCACGTGTCACTACTGTGATGCTCTTATCGTATGAGAGAAGGTAGTCGTTGATAAGGTTTAGGAGAAGGTTCTGTTCAAATTACAAAGTTGGTTTATTCCAAAGTGAATATGTATGCTAACAGAGTTTCTTAGT
>JAANSM010002120.1:0-16004 GCA_036850725.1 Orchesella villosa
GTTGAGAGGGAAATGGATAGAGACAGAGAAAAAAAGACAAGCAAATGGGACATTTTTACTTATCTCAAATGTATACGTGAGGTGCACTACTTGCATGCATTTTTGCTCAAGTGTGGTGACGACGGTGATGATGATGATGATGAGGATTATACTCTTTTTTGCTAATATTTTCTCGGCATCACTTTTGGAATGAGTAAGAAATCACCGCCAAAGTATCAACAGCTGTCTCCTCTCCAAACATAAAAAAAGTGACTGTAAGTATACATAACTTTATTTTTATTTTTGTACTCTCATGAAATACATATAAAATACAGGCAACAATCAAAATAAACAATGAAAAAGGGATGTGTCGGCATGAAACGGGGAAGAATCGCCACTAAAAGATGTTGCAAGATAGGTCAAATCACGCACGCACCCATCAATTTCTTGGGCAAGGCAAGAAATGGGTAGAGAAATGTGCAGTAGGGTAGAGCAAGAGTTAAGGAAAGTGAAAGAAGTTTATAACTATATATATATTATCATGATAGCGTAATGGGATCAGATATGATGGGGAGTATTACATTATGGGTCTTGAAGCCAGAACCAGCAGTCAAGTTAGTCACCGTCATCATCATCATCATCATTGGGAGTGCAGTGCCCATAATACCATATAAAAGACACATGTAGCACCTCATAACAAGAAAAAATAAGGAAGAGAAAGCTTGGTCAAGTTATTACATGATATTCCACATCTATTCTACCTTTTACAAGAAAAATTGTATTGGAACAGTGGAAGTAGTAGTAAGTGTAGTGCAGTCAAGAATTTTTAGTGTCTGGGGTGCTCGCTTCGTTCTCCCTGTCCCAAGTCAAGTTCCTCTTGCTAAGATATATGTCATTAAATGGGGCAAATAATAATGTGAAATAAGAAAACAGACTGTGCTCCTCTACCACCAATGTACTTTTGCTAGTGTTCTCTTCTTTTGGTACAGAAGCAAAAATATAAATGGTATCTAATATGTTGTCTGTGTGTATGTGTGTGTGCTCTTGAAAGAAATCTTTTTCTTTTTCATAGGATCTACACACTGGGAGCGAGGAGAAGGAGAGAAAAAACCGGCAGCTCGAGATTACGTCCCTTGCTCCTTCTCTTGTCTCTGTCAAATGCTGTGTAAATACATGTACTGCAGAGGGAAAAAGACAAAGTTATTCGTTATCCTGGGTATTTATATGTAGGTCGTTGAATATTATCATCGTCACCAAGACCAGGAGTGAGAAGTAGAGAGAAACTGAAGACTAAATGCTGGGATAAATATAAGGAGAAAAGCATAAGCACATATGTAGTATATATACACGCATGTAGTAAATATGTGAGGACCACTTGTGCTCCTTGCCTTCCTAGTTCCAACCATTACCATTCCCATTGCATTGTTTCAGCAGACAAAATACTAAGGTTTGGGTGACGACGATGAAAAGCCTGAAAGGCATCTTGTTTCCAAGCAGTACATATTATATATAGATATAGTAGCGGGCCGTTGNTATAGTAGCGGGCCGTTGTAGCTTATAGGAGGGCAATAAATAAAAATGCATTTCTATTCACATTTCTCTTCTTTCTCTGTTTGTATTGTTTAGGGAGGGAGCTAGGTTCCTAAAGTCTCTGCAACCAATCCATCTAAGTATTACCACTAACATCGTCGTCATCATTCTGACTCAATTTACTTTTGTTCCTAGCTTTCCTCCTCCAAGAACTCAGTGCTAAATGTCTATTCAAGTTGTTCGTTGTGGGTGTCTGACTTTTGTCCTACTCTTTCTCCTACAATTTTGTTGATTATTCTTGATGTACATACGTTTATTGGGGGTGTACCTTGTCGATCGTTTTCACCTTTAGATTGGGAAAGAGAGAGAAGGAGATGAGACGAGAGACGAGTAGTAATTTTAAAACATAGTTTGTGTGTGTCTTTTTCATTTTATTCCTATTGTCAATTGTGTTTTCCCATAATGATGAGAATGAGAATGATATTGGGGTTGTGTGTCTCGTTTGTTTTCCCTTTTCCTTTTTCCTCTTTTGCTGACTTTGGGAGTGGAAAGATTCATTTGCACTGATTTTGTCTCCCTCCTTCTCAAGCTTCAGCTTCATTTTCCCATCGGCTGGCCTATTTCATCTTCCTGTTTACGTTGTAAATCTATATAAATGGGTTTGTCGTGATAAAATAAAATGTTACGATTTCATATCTCTTTCTTTATGTGATATTCGGGTTTTGCATGTGTTTATAGGGTTCACTTTGTTCGTTAAACCCTTTTCGGAGGTTGTTTTGAGTTTGGAAGGAATTGAACTAATGAAATTCAAAATTAATTGTAAAAATTTAAAGTTCTACTCATCCACGTGATTATTTATTCGTTGCCTGATCTTACCTTAATTTTAATAAACATATCCTCAGTTCACACGCTTGTTTATCTAAACTAGGGAGCTTTAGTCGTGATTTGAAAATCACACATGAAGAAGTCAAACTACATTCCAGTTTGTTGGCAGATGGTAACGCACACAACCTTGAGAAAATGTGATAATACATAGCATGTGCCAAACAACCCACCAAAGCGAGTCATGACTGGATGGCATGCGAATTTAGAGCCTTTAATATATTTGAGATTATACATAAATATTATATAGGAGTATTCATAAAAAAGTTTAAGGGAAAGCTTAGACATTTACGAGAATGAAGCTCGAGTAAACATTATAATTTGTCCATTTGAAAAAGTATGTAAGGAAACGTTCGAGGGTGACTCATGTCGTGTGAGGATTGCTTGCACGAACACGAGCACAGTAGGAATCTCTTGAAATTGGTATGAAAAAGTGGTACACAAATACATACGAATTGTAGATGTGGATGTGATGCACTATTTCGACAGAGTGAGAAGCTCTGCTTTAGCTCCAACCCACCTGCTAGCATAATAAATTTGTAGGCATTGGCTTTCAATTTCTCTTTTTTTCTCCCTTTTTGTCTTGCTTCCTCTACCCTTTTCTCCTGAAGGAATTCACGTAAGGAAAGGAGAGAGAAAGTTGTCTGACTTGAAGTGTAACATCATTCTGTACATCCTATATACTTATACATCTTGTTGCTTTCCCTCGATACCAATGAGCACACGGATGATGATGATGGCGAGAGATTAAAATTTCTGGAATGCTGCTTCATCTTTTTTGCATTTTCTTGATTATGTATGATGATGATGATAGAAGCTTTAGAGATGGAAGGATCTCATACAACATTTCTCCTCTTGCTTCCTCTTCAATTTAAATACGGAATGTGAAATTCCGACCCACTGTACGTACCTTGAATGCTTATTTTGGCTGGAGGCTGTACAAAGCTGGGAAGTAAAAATGATGGAAATGGAATGAGAAAAGGAATGGTACGTGTGTAGCAACAAAAAATGTTGGAGCAGCACCGTTGGCAAAATACCATTATAAAAAGGTGAAACTTATACAGACATATGGGGATGGATGGTATATATCAAGATTTCCGACTTGGTTTTTTTCTCCAGCCGAATCAACTTGTTCCCAGCTAATGTACTCTCAAACTTAGGTATGACGAATGTGCCTTCCTCGAATAGATTTTATATGGGGGAAAAATGCTGTAAGAACTTTTTAGTGGGAAATGCAACAGTCTTTTTGGATCTGGTAAATAGATAGATGGAGAATAGGTTAGAGCCCTGTTCTCCTGTTACTGTCAGCCAAAAAAGGTAGAATTCAAGAGGAATATCAAATTGTGCACGTTTATCCTTAGCAGGATGATGATGACATGATGATGATGGTAGCCCAGACTGTTTTTGCAACATGATGGAGGAGTATGAAAATCCTTTTTTTTAAAGGACGTTGGACTCATGACGTTCTTGATACGTTTTATTTCTTCAGCTTCTCTCAGTTTCTCTTCCTCTACTCAGGCGACGTTTGCGAATATTTTGCGAATAGTTAATTATTATTTGACTTTATTGCAGATCTCATATGTCACATACAAAAATGGTTACACATACATACAAAACGCAAACAAAAATGGTTAAGTTAAGTATTATGTGTTATAATTCCAAAAGACCATAGTTTATTGATCGACAACTTGTTAGAAGTTACAAATATATTCGGCTAGATTGAACAAATTTGAAATTAGTTATAAATTCTAGATTAACATATATATATTTTATTCGATTCCGCTGTGCTGCTCGCGATAAGTTTTTGCAATTGCAATTGAGATTGTAAAAGTAAAACTTTCAACTATATTCTACTCAACGTCAAATGTATACTTTTCTTCTTTTAGTACGAGTGCTCGTTTTTACAAGCCAAATTAAATGAAACTGGAGAAAAGAAGAGACGAGACTGATCCTACGAAACGAGGCCATGCCATGCATTACTACAGATTTTCTGTATTCATAATATTATTAGGATATTTCCCTTGTATTTTATTGCTACCCACGATCAGCATCCAAGGTCTTATCATGTGCGAATCATTTTTATAGTAGTTTATTCTGAAGTAGAAAGGTCGAAAAGTTTTCACAGATACTCTTGCCGTTTATCCTAGTTTTGATTTCGTATTTTCTACACGTGGCCGTTTTATGATGAAAGCAAGGTTTTAACGGAATTACAAATCCGTGAAATAATGACATCAATATATTCTTCCGAAAAACAAGCTAATTTGGAAATAAAGCTTAAAGATAAAACGTAACTTCATTGCCATTTCATGAAAAGTAAATAATTGGTAGAAAAAAGTATAGAAATAGTGTTATAACAGTAAAATTAAAAATCTTTTCGAGAACAATTTAAAGCCACTTTTTATGCCCTTGTTTTAAAAAAAGAAACAAACTGATAATAAAATGAGTTAAGTTTTATAACTTTTATTTTCCGCTCTAAAAATATTAATGATGAATTACATAGTTTGTAATGTTGAAATTTAAAAAAAACATTTTAAAAATTCTGTGGATTACCTTAGTAGATGCAGTCATTTGACTAAAAGTGATGTTATTTTTAGCTTCCCTAAATTGTTTTCAAGTTTTATTCTTATGTAATGATTTGCCAAATACCCTGTTTTTTTTAGAACAGAATGTTATGAGACTGAAAAATGTGTGGCTAATATCTCTACAAGAAAGCTACATGTCATTAACACTAATGGTATGTATCGTCGACGAAGATCTTGTGGATGTAAACAACTTTTTCCTTGCTCAGTTCCTTCCATGTTTCTTTCACCATTGAAGAAAACAAGTGAAAGGAAAAGGGATTTCACCGTATTTTGTAAATTAGTTCAGTAAATCATTCCATGATACAAGTAACACGACACAGAGCTCACTGCACTGCACCTGAACTCTCCGCAGTTTCTCCCTTTATACCCTGTTTATAGGCTGGAAGTTTTTAAAGGTGTAGTTTCAGCGGTGCCATCGCAATGCGTGTGGTTTGGTTAAGCTTTAAGAATTGTCTAGTATTTTTACAATCTTACTGTACTCACTCACACTCAGTCTCCCGTAATGGTCGTAAAAGTTGGAGAAAATATGAACATGACAAGAATGCAAATTTTACAGGGATAAATATTCCTTTCTCTTCAATAAAAGCTTCTTTCGTTCCTCCTGTATAAAAAAGGAACGAGGGAAAGTGTGTGGGGAGCTCTGCGATATATAACAATTAGCACATTCTTCTTCGCCTATCATTCATATTTTTTATAAAGCTCAACAAAATCTCTAGTTTATACCTCATCTTATATCTTTTTCTATGGTATTTTCAAACATGTAGAATGTATGAAGGTAACTCCATCATATCTTTATATTCTTCTAATTAACAAGGTAGCTGCATTTATTGGTGAGTGAAATTCATGATAAGTTTTGTTGACTTAAGCGATTTAAGAATATTAAAAAAGTTTTATTTAAACTAAAATAAAGCTACACGAATCAAAATTCACTTTGGTCATAAACAAGACAAACTATCGTTCAAAATTCTATAAACAAATATTTGAACCAGCAGTATTTCAAATTTATAATGTAATATTGAGCTTTATTTTGATCCAAAAACAGTGAAACTTGTCCATTTCTCAATGCATCACAGATCGAAAGGAAGAAAAAGTAGGAACACGAGAGCAGTCAGCTTTTATGTGCCATTTCGTTAGCAATAATACTTAAAAATATGGATACTTTTGGGTTACAGCTCTTTTTGTTTGCTTTTTCCGTCTTCTCTTTTGCCATTTTTTTTGCAATAAGACAGACAAGAAACGAGAAAATTGTATCGTAAATGGCCCGCCTGTGGCCAAAAGGCTTGAACGTTAGTACATTATTTGTATGCAATTGGCATCATCACATCACAAAAACATACGCTCATTTCATTCATTCACCTTTCTATTTCGTTGAGGCTAGACACCGTTTCCGTTTTTACACAAGGCTACCAGGTTTTTTAAATTGAATGTTGCGATGCCACTGTAAAAATCTTATTTTGCAGTAATCGAACTAGCATAAAAAATGCCGAAGAAATTGTTAGTCCTCCCAATTGAGGATTTCTTTTAGTTTTCTATGCTACACAAAAACAAACTTAAAGATTCAATTCGTGTTTTTCAGCAAGCAGTTAAAGCTGGCATGGCACGGCAGCAGAATCATCATACTTATTGTGCCGGCAGGACTGACATATAACCACCCAACGTTTTTTTTGCAATGACTTGTTTTTCTTGGATTTTGCATACTCTCTTCTGCATTCGAAATGATTTGAGAAAAGGATTAAAAAGTTGTGAGAGAAGGAACAAAAGTAGAAGTGGATTGGATGGAGAAACTGTCGGTTTGTATGAAAGCACAATACTTGCTTTTGTACTATTTTAACTCATCTCTCTGGGTACACTGAATGCGTGTTTAGACATACGACTATGGGAGTTTGGTTGTTGGATTTTGTTTTACTTTAGCGCTGCGCTGGCTGGATACAGGGCAGTTAAAGTAGTTTTCTCACAGTTAAGTAGACAAATAAGCTGATTTACTTGGGTCAAAATTTGATTACTTACAAAAATACCGGAAACTTAATTGAAAAGCAGAGGACATTTACCGAACCCAAAAAATGAACAGTTTGTGAAGTTATAGAAGCCTTTCTTAATTTTAACATTTCTTGAATAAAGGATTTTTTAAATTGAAAATTGGTGTTATATTGACTTCCAATAATATCAGTGCTAAATGCTCATTCAATTTGTTGGCAAGCTGCAGCAGCGAAATCGCGCAGGCAAGCAAGAAGCAGCAGTCTAAATTATCTTTATTTTGAGAGTGCCGAGTGTAGGAATGCATTTGCACGCGTATAAGAGAATGTGAATGAGAAGCACAGAAAGGTAATAGAAATGGCAAAGAGTGGAGAAGATGTTTCATGAGCTGCTTTCCATGTATAAAACTGTGTTCTTCTGTCTGAGTATGAAGTCAAGTCTAATATCATTAAAAAAGAGTTCCCGAAGGAAAGCCAGAATAAAAAAGAAGGTACTCGCATTAAAAGCATCATGCATAAGTACAAAGTATACATATATGTAACTATATATACTAATGTTCAATGTGCACATAACGAAAGTATATTTCTCAAAAAAAAAGTTGCAATATAAACGTATATGTTTTGGTGAGTAGCATATGCATCATCATCATCGTCATCCTCATGTAGTAATGTAATATAATGCTGAGTGACTCTTAGTTGAACTACTACCACCACCTTTATACTCTTCAACATTTATCCTGAATGATGAGACTAAAGGAAAGGAAGAAGGAGGCACTATTAGAATCAGTTGGAAAGCTGTGCTGTAATGCAGTAGTTGCTTAGTGGGAAAGGAGAGGAGAAGCAGCTGCAGGAAACTGTGTTAAAGAGGAGATGAGGAGAATGATGATGATGATGATATTGATGACGAAAATAGTCAAGGCACCCAGAGAGAGACTTTTTTACTCTGTACCTTACTCTAAAAATGAACTTGGTCTCGAACCGAAATAGAAGCACACATAGAAACGGATGGACGGATATTACATTTTTAAACATGCACATTCAATCTCATCGTTAAAAGGATACACTTTTCTTAATATGTCTATACTAAACGAGGATTCGGTATTATGTATAAATGTACATGTGTTTGTGCTCGTGCTCTCATCATTGAACGTTACTTGTACAGTTGTGAATTGGAGGATATTTTGTAGCGTAATGTCTGTAGCAGCAGTTGAGCAGTATTGAATCGCTTATACGTATTTATGTATGTGTATTCAAGGTACTTTTTTCATGTGTGAAGAATGAACAGTGACAAAAAAATGTGTATGTAATAACGCTATAGTTTGTTTGCTTCTTGTTTGTATTTGTAACAGAAGTCGAAGATTCCATAGAAATATTTGAGTCTCGATAAAGTTTACATGTTTTTGTTGTTTTTGTCAACTTTGCATTTTGTTGGGTGTTGATGATGATGTATGTATGAGTCAGTCAAGTTAAAAGTCTGTCCCAAGTTCAATCTTTAAAAGTTCTGGAGTAGGAAGGACGTGCTATTTCTTGAGGAGCTTCATATGAACCTATGAAAGAATCAAATAGACTTCCTAATGTTAAAACATAAAAATCATAACTTCATAAGCAATTCATTCGTATGCTACGATTCATGAAGCACAAAGATTTCAAATCAATGCGAAACAAATGAAAAAAGGATTCCTAACTTCACGCTCAAATAACATGACAAAATTCTCCAATTTTTTTTATATGGAAACGTGATTTTATGCTTGTAACATGAAATCCTTCAAACTAAACTCTCAACTTTCTAATTAAAACTCTTTGCATATTGTCACGTATTTTCTTTGTCTATTGCTTGGTATGACATATGGAAACGTCATTATCAGCAGCGAGGGGTTTCCAACGTGGGAAATTCATAATCTTCTAGCTTTTTCTAAAATATATATTAGCACTCTGTTACATACACATTGTGTTAATGCAAAAGCAATTAAGAGGGAGACAGTACTTACACAATCTTGATTCAACATTGCTGGAGAAGTATGATACAGTTGTAGGAACACATATATGAAGGAAATGCGTGTGCATGAATCGTCACAAATACTCTCTGGCTCTAATGTAAAATTGCATATATTATATACATACATGCTTAGTAAGTATATGTAAAGTGCTGAGCTCCCACACCAACTTTTGTTAGCTGTGTATGGATCACCAATAATTTTCATATATGACATGTTGTCTATGGCATTGTGAATTTGAGATAGGAAGATTATGTGTTTAGGTGTATATGCTCCATTTTTAAATTTCGACTGACGCAACTTTCACACTTGCTCACATAGTTTTTATTTATCTAAAAAAAAATTGCACTTTTTTGCACGTTATTCATTTCATGGTTAATAGTTGCATTAAAAAAATGGAACTTTCTTCAATTAGAATGGGTGATTTCAACACCTTTACTACTGGTTTCACGACTTGTTTCTGTGTGATGTCCATTGTAACGTTTCTTCTATATCGTCGTTTGAAACCGGTACAGTTGAAGAAAAAAGTTACGGAGGATGCTGATGTTGCTCTAATTCGGAATATACTTTCTACTTGGTATTTTTTCTAGTTATATTAATTTGAATAAATTGTCTGTATATTTTGATGATAATCAAATTTAAAAAGCTGATTTATACTATAAAATAGTGGCAAATAGTCATGATTTTGTCTTATTACTAATCTGGCTTTCACTTCCAGTGATATTGAGCCCGAGGTTGCTGAGGAGTTGAACCGACAGTTAGAGAGAGCTGAAGGAAATGTTGAGGATCAATTAAGGAGTCAAGTTGAGGAAAATATAAACAGTATATTAGAGGAAGAGAAAAGGAACAAAATCATAAAGTCATTATTATTGCGGCGTAAGAACTGACATTCTTACTTGGATTAACCAAAAGATACGCTCGCTACATGAGTATCGTATTGAGGTAAGGATAACTCAGCCTCATTTATATAAAAATGAATTTCTACAAAAATATTTAAATTCTTCATTTCCTATATACTAACGATAAACGATAACGAGCATATCATTTCTTATTTGTAAACTTGAATAGACAACATTCCGATTGAACTGGACTTTAAACCGTTACAACATTTTAAAGGCGAAAATTGACTTTTATCTTCGTAGAAGGTATGCGCCATTTTACAGGGTCCCTGAACATGAGCAAGGCCTTAGGAACGTATTCACACAATTTGCGGCATTTAAGCTCATCGTTAATAGACTTACGGTCAACATGGTCACAACACTACGCAGAATTGCCAGTATGTTAAACCCTAATAAGTTGAAAACAATGGAAGTCGAGGAGTTAGAGAAACTAGAAGAAGAAGTAACTAATGCTGTAAAGTGAGAATTCCAATTGTTTTATGAGCAATTAATGAACTTCAAATTTATGCCGTGGTATTATAATTATGTGATTATGCTTAATGTTGTAAATGTGCATGTAGTTAACAACCAAGTACATATTTTGTTTCTACAGATCCACTTCTTATTATTGGTTACGCAGCGTGGATAAAACCCAGCGGCAAAGGATCGAAATGGAGAAGAATTTAAACGAATGTGTTCAGGAACAAAATGCAGTTATCAGAGCAAATGGATTGCGCCAATCAAATTTGGGATTAGTAAATGGCTTTTAAATATGTGGGAAAATAAGCAAATAGTTCATTTTTATTATAAAAACATACATTTTATATCCCTAAGTATAAATAGTTTTTTTTCTCTTTTTTCTTATAATATTTTTGTATAAGTTTGCATCATTATCAATCTCACAAGGAATCTTTGGTAGGACCTCAATCAAATTGCTCGTTGAAACTACCACTAATCAATCAATAAACATGCCAGACAATGTTTATGAAAAATCCCTTGCACTGATTTGCTGAGTTTTGGGACATTAAAACCTTACGAATCCCACTCATTTGGATGAGCTCGTTTAAACATTCCTGATAATTAGATATACAAGGACAGGTCGTCACGGAGTGTGAGCTATCGATATGACCTGACCGTAAACGGAAAGCTCGAACAGCTAGCTGCACAAATTTTTAAGTTTCAATTTGTTTTTACTTCGTGCGTTAAGAATGCATTCATATGAATGACAGTCGAGAAAGTTCCAGCTTGCTTTGAATAGCATCACAACAGTTCATAGTTTCAAAAACATTAACTGGTTTGATTCGTGATTCATTACTGATAATTACAACCGGTTAATTTGGTCAAGGTCTTATCTAAGATTCCATGTCAATAGTGAATAATGCAAAAATAAATATGTAAAACTACTTATAATCTGACTACCGGAATTGACCAACATTTGCTTTCTGCATCACCAACAACTTTTGTAATAATATGTAATAATTCACATTAATCAATTTAACATCGTTGAGGTTAAGCACATTAATGGAGAAAGTAAAAGTTTTGAAGACTTGACGGCGTTATCGGAACCAGAATCTCTTTTTTAGATAGCATCAAGGGAAATGAGTACCTAAGCAAAAATGGAAGAAGAAATTTAACTGCTGCATATTAGCATTTTCACTGTCATCATCGGCGGTGAAATTTTTTTTATTTGGGTATCTATAGATACCGGGAAATTTTGGCCTCGCCGTATGAGGGAAGGGAAGAGAAATGGGGGAAGGGAAAAGAAATGAGGGATGGTAAGAGAAATGGGAGAGGGGAAGAGAAATGGGGGAAGGGAAGAGAAATGCGGGAGGGGAAGAGAAATGGGGGAAGGGAAGAGAAATGAGGGAGGGTAAGGGAAATGGGGGAAGGGAAGAGAAATGAGGGAGGGTAAGAGAAATGGGGGATGGGAAGAGAAATAAGGGAGGGTAAGAGAAATGGAAGAGAAAAGGGGAGGGGAAGAAAAATAAAAGGCAAGAGAAGATAAAAGGAGCGAAAAAAATATTCTATGACCAAAAAATGTTAATTTGTTTCTGAATACAATAAAAAATATAGTTTAGCTTAAAGTTGAATTTGTTAATAAATATTTACAGAAAATTTTTAAAACCCGAAAGTTGTAGTGTTTTAAAAATATAATCAAGAATTTTCTAGCTGAAAGCTGTAATAGTTGTGAAATGTTATCATCAAAATTCTAAATTTTGCCTAAACCTAGCCTTTTCTGAACCTCACATTTCGAAGGATTTAAAGACAAACCAAGAGCTTCAAAATCTTATTTGATTTTATTCAGATCCTGGAAAACCGATTATGCTTTTTCTTCTATTGTCCAATCTTCCAAAACCCAAATATATAGGGCTGACTGTAATGCATTAAATTACAAAGGTTTTTAATAGCTTCCAATAGTTTCACTTGCGCTGCTCCATTATCTTTTGAAATTAAGACTTTGGAAGAATTAAGCATATATATATAGAAGCTATATAGAAAGAAAGCGATTAGAAAATGGTGGAATGAATACCGTACATAAATACCCATTTGTTATTTATTTAGTGTCCTGTTCGAGGACGAAAGTGTATCAGATTTCACAGAACCACCACCTTCCACTCTCACATTCATATTCATGACTTTTCTCTCTCTCAGTTCAACTTCTTCAATATAAACCTTTAACGACAAATACAGGGATTGTTCAATAAACCTACAAGACTACAACACAAAAATCGGCAGTCTACCACTTTATATGTAATCAAGTGGAGCTCACCCACTTCCAGTATACTTGAGCATATTATTTACGGAAGGGAAACAGGAGATTAGCGTTCAAGTTACTTACTTTATATTAGAGTTAACAGTGCTCAAGAGCAGGAGGAGGAAGGAAGGTTACTGATACCATAAAGGGAAATCAAAACCCAGTCGGCGAGTGTATTTACTTCGAGCGAGGGTATTTATGGCAAAGTGGCACCGGGAAATTTTTTTTCGGACCTCAGGATACCGGGACGAAAAGGTTTTTTCCACCACCGGTCATCATTATCATCGTCAAAATCAAAAAATTTCTTGAACAAATAAAGAAAAAAATCTTTTCAAGCTCAAGCTGTTGAAGAAGGCAACAATAATACTTCTCAAGAGTGTGAGCTGACCTCCCACCTAAAAACTATTTCCCATAACATAACACAACATTTTATTGGCACACTCTCGCAATCCGTTTTTTACTTCGTTTCCCAACATGATAATGATAATGTTACTATCTTCATCTCCCCTATCTAAACACTGAGCGGCTGCGAAACCTTTTTTTTGCAACATAACATGCAACTATACAAATAAGTATAGGAACATCATTTGTAGGAATATTACAACAAAACATACTAAATTTTGATGCACTTGAGCTAAATAGCGTCATCAGCTCAGCTTGCACTAGACACTAGACTAA
Organism: Orchesella villosa; assembly: GCA_036850725.1. NCBI lineage: Eukaryota > Metazoa > Arthropoda > Collembola > Entomobryomorpha > Orchesellidae > Orchesella > Orchesella villosa. The sequence goes on from JAANSM010002120.1 coordinate 13,252, forward strand.
AGAGAGAAAGAGTATTATATTGTCTTGACATGAGACATTTACCGTCTCCGAAAATAAGTCTATCCTTTCCTCATCTCAGCTCAGGGGAAAAAAATTTAAAGTTTGAAGTAGTGTGTGTGGAGTGTATTAAATGTGATGTGATCTCTATTTAAATAGTTGCTGCCATATTATCCATGTAATATCTCTAGATAGACTAATAGTTGTAAGACAAAATAGCCCAGTTTGAAATCTTTGCCCTACCGAAACTGACAATAGGAATGGGATGAGCGTATATATAAATACGTGTATTTAACGGTAAGTATATGCATATTATTTATGTATGTATATATGTAGATTTTAAGCATGTGTTTTCGCAATCTGTATAATCCTCAACCTCTTCTTGTGGGCTGTCACACCAAACTGTGATCGTAGGGAGCAGAATGTGGGTTTTACGAGAAACAAAATTGCATTTCGGATTCAATTTTTTTCATCTTTTGAGTGTGTTTGTGCATTGCTGCTGACAAAATGACATATATTTTTCACTTATTTCCTCTCTTCGCCAAGTGAATCTCTAGCATCCTATCGTATCATCGCGATATAGCGCTAAATACTTAGGGTGTGTATGCCTCCTTAAAAATCGACAAGTAAAGAGAAACCCGCTTGTATTTACAAGGTATGGAGTCAACGAGTCAACCTGCAGTTGTGATACTTTTTCTTAATAAACACGGGAAAACCGGAGTTAAACATGTGGTCTAACAAAATATTTTTGCTTAAGGAGAATCAAAACGTTAGCTTTACATTGTTAAATATTTGTAAGTTTAAGTTTTGAATTCCTCTACTTAATACCTACATAGTTGTATGATGATTGTTGATTGTATATTTGTAAGTAAGTATTTGTGCAAACAGACAGACGGACAAAATGTGATTTGCATATTTTTTTGCACCACATTATAAAAAATGGAAATGTACAAAGCACGCTAAATAGTGTAGCCGCCTGTCCTTTTCTCTATCGCGTAGTGGAACAGTCTTGTAAATCCACATCTGATTCGCACGATGACGAGGATCATATTGCTGCAATTTATTTTTACTTTTCAAAAAAGCGTTTCCCATGAAAAAAGGCTTAGGATTGTGGCCTGCCTGTGGTATAGGCACATTATTGGAGCTTTAAGTTGGAGGAATAATAATGCTGAGACAAAAACCTATAAAAAACTAGCCTTCTACTTTTCCCATTCTCAAGTTTTGATATAACATGTAAGTATCTATTGAATACCAAAGCAATAGAGAGCATCATAGTTACAAGTCGTTTGCAGGATTTTTGCTTGGGCTTTTAGTTTGCTCATATTTTCATGGCTTTATCGAATTAGCCCCGGTGTAACAGCATCGCAAAATGGAAACAAATCGCCCTCTCGAAACAATACATTATTTCCTTGTTTATTGTTTTCAGACAGCTGCATTTCAATCACTTTTGCTAAGGAAAAACAATGTGTTTTTATGCATATCTGTTGGAGGTGCTGAGAAAAAAGGAAGATATTTATTTCCTACATTACTCTCTCCCCTTCATCTTCCAAGCATATTTTCTTTTACATTTTTTTGTCTTACTCCAACTTAATATATATTATATGATGTCACATTTTTCACTGCCAAATTCCTCTACAAACAAAAGCACACCGCGTGTATCCACAAACTCTTTTGTTTCTTGCTCTCTCCAACATTACACAATATTTTTTTTGACAAGGAAGAAAAAAAAGGAGAAAAGTTGTATATGATTATTTCCTTATTTTCTTCTTATTTAGTCTCACAACTGGAACATAAAGGGAGAAAGTTAGAAACTGAGACGAAAAATATTTATGGGAGAAAGGAGGAAGAGGAAACATTATTGTTGTGTACGTAAATGTAACAACCTAATACCTAGCCAACAGTGTACCTATAACTTTACTGAGTTTCGTTCTACAAATAGATGTCCTAAACACATAAGAACAGGTGAGAGAATGGAGTGCGAGTCTTGACGCAACTGAACAATTTATTTACTTGTGGGATTCTTTATCTTCATCTTGTGAGAAAGTAGAGGGGGAAAGAGAAAAAAGTAACAAGCACAGAATTTTTTTTACACAGGAAATAACAATAAACATGTAGGTACGAATGAGCTCGGCCAAGCCAAGTAACTTTTACTTTCGTAGTCATTCCTTTAAACGTATATTTTATGGGAGACTCTGGCTACACTACAACTGCTTACTGAACAAAGTTTATTGTATTTGCTATATATGCTATACACACGCATGATTTGAATGCTAAATGATGTACTCGGCCTGACCTCTATCTTCTCTAGAAAACGTTGTTTGCAACTGAGTTTCTTCTTCTCTGCATGAAACCAAGAGAGTAAACGGTGAAGTATTTAAGAGCATGCTACTTTGTGCAAGTGCTTTTAACATCTACATATTCCATGGTTTTATTGGGATGTAATTTAATATGAATGCCAAAAGAAGTTTAAGAACAATTGTTTTATTACTATATTTTTATTTTCGTCTCATTGCATTTTCTCCTCACCATCACTCGCTCATTTTCCTCGACAAACAATCAATAATATTATTTTACAGGACAGTTTCCTCTTACTTTTTTTGCAATTACATGCTAAATGAACAGTTGACTATTTTAACATATATATTCGATATTATGTAATTCAGGTTCTTTAATCATAGGTTTTATATTCACTCCATGAATTATTTTTTGTCTTTGTTTAAGGTACGATAATAATAATATATTTATACATATCATAC